>OU898276.1:171660493-171670793 GCA_918026665.1 Diabrotica balteata | reverse complement strand
GGCTGATTGCTTGTCTCAAGTGATTTTTTGGCATGTGTTCACACTTTATAGTCTTAAATGAAATAGGTTGAAGGGAAGAACTGTTTGTGTCAAGGTGATCATTCAGAATCATATCTGTGTTTCTTTGTAATGTCTATAGATTCCAACAAAGATAGCTTAAGGCCTTTATTTTGAATGTGAAAAATTTTAATTCATCATTAAAAGAATGATTATGATATAGAAGGTGAAGTGCGTATGTAGAATTTGTTATTCTATTATTGAAAGCCTTTTATGTTCTGCTATTCGTTTAATACAATTTCTACCAGTTTGACCGATGTAAGTTTTTGAACAGTCACCACATTTAAGTTTGTATACACCAATGTGTAAGTGCTTTTTATTTTGGCTATATTTCACACTATATCATAGTGTGAAATATATTGTCTGTATTCAAGAGTCGTGAAAATATAAACTTCTCTGGACACGATCAAATCCAATGAAAGTGATGAAGGAAACTATTGGCATAATATAAACTACTTTGATCGTAAATTAATCTTATTAAACCAGTGTACGTCTGAGATCTTATCTGGTTAACTCTGGATAACTCTGGTTAATCCGCTTTTTAGAAGGAGCAATGTAATTTTAAGTGTCATATTAACAACTATTGACCTGTAGTTCTGCTGACATAGCTCTTCACAAGAACGAAAAGAAAACGTACAAAATTTTAGGATTTTGAATTAGTCATCAAAACTTACCAAAAGAGGAGAAAAATGTAAAAACAGCTACACTAAAAAAAAATTTAAATATCTTTTAAACGAGTATTGGTTTAAATATAATCTATTTAGTAGATTCAAAAATACGGCTGCTTAATCCATCAACTGTTATTAAAATAGTGGCAACATCGTCATATTTTAGTGCCGCTGGAGTCTAGATTATTCCGCCACCACGATTACTTTTCCATAATATGCCTTGTATTGCAATATAAATTTCACTATAACTAAGAATTAAATGAGTGGTGTAGTATTCTTGGACTGATGGGTGATTTTGGCCCCACTACACAGTTGAGTTCAGTGGTTTTTTGTTTTTGATTTTAACCCCGCAACACCGGTTCATTTTTAACATGTAAAGTCTTACACTACCACAATTTATTTTGATTTTTTAACAGAAACATAATTGAATTGGCAGGAATATTAAAATTAATTAGTTTTTATTAATTTTCAGATATACAGAAATATGTGTAGTGAAAGAAAGAACAAGAAGCCCTCTTAAAGCTTTGGCAGGATGGATTAACTGGATCAAAGTTAGGAACAAAAAGCAAATCTGAGAATGAAATTTAGCAAGTTAGCCTTTGTCAGAGTGGTGATGTTTTAAAAAAACCAACTTCAATAACTGAAAAATTGTCTGCTTGGAACTATTAATTAATAACCAATCAACGTCGCGAGAATCTTCTGTTATGTAAACATAGCAAGTGAGTGGGAGTTGGAATAAAGGGCTAAGTAGCATAGACAAGATAATAATTATTCCGAGATAATTATTATATTCGCTCCGTGCGTGACTGACACGACACCTACCGCCTTTTTCTGACAATTTTGGAGTCTCAATTTTCAGGTTAAACATATGACATATAGTTTGACATTGTTAAAATACATGCGAAATTGACAATTATTAATAAATTAAGTTTTTAAACTATATTTTTTGTTTACGTACAAAATAAATGTAGTATTAAAAACTGGGTTTCTCAAAATTATCATAATATATCTTTTCAACTCTAAACGTAAAAGAAAGGAAAAAATCTAGTACTGGCAAATCAATTTTTCACGCAAAAAGAGCATATAATTAAAAACAATGATAGTAAAAGTTATGATATAAAAGCTAAAAGTCATCTGCAGTTAGCTTGAAGCCTTATGAAATATCATTCTAGGTAAATTATTTAAATTTTTCCTATTTCAATTAGCGTAAAAATGAAATTATGTGATATTTACTTTTTCATATTAATTAGCACGAATTTATCTTTTTCTTTTCTCTAATTTATATGTAATCTTTGGGAACCTATAAAAACTACACTCACTGTTTTTGCTATTATTAGCACAATTAAATACGCAACATGTATTTGCACACATTTTGATAAAAATTATGCGTAAAAATATTTTGTCCAATATTCCAATTTTGTCATATTTCGCCGCTATGCACGCTGGCGTTGTTTCAATGTACCCCTACCATGGTCACGCACGGAGCGAATATTCCAAATCCAATAAGGGATAATTATTACAGTGAAGTTTGCACTTTAAATCACACAAAGAAATTGACCTAGTTATTGCATTGTTTGATAATTGTTTATACGTAGAAAAAGCACGTCAAACAGAAACTGTCCTATAGTCCTATATTGTAATGCAATATAGGACCCACAATTCAGCGAAAATGCAACCTTGGACTACAACCGGTCAATGAGGACACCAGTTGATAAAAACCAAACTAAGGACGCCAGCAATCGAGTAGTAGTGATACGGCGGGAGCGGTCAAGGCATCAATTGCCTGCTCCGGGTACTCTCGACGCGGTAGCGTCGGGTACGAAGCAGTCAGTAATAGCGAGTCAGTAGTACGGGGAGCACTCAAAGCAGTAATCGCTGAGCTCCGGGTGGGACGCGATAGCGTCCCGTACGCTAATTCTCCGGGGAGCGCTTATCATCCCCGGCATAGTATCTCGTGTAGTCCGGTTATTGTGGCCGCTTGTAAGTCCGTAACACAGGAGGAGACCCTCAACTGAGCGAGTTCCAGAGGACCGAAACGTGTCGTGGTGAAAGCCTAAATACACATAAGGTAACAGATTTCTGTATACTAACCTGAGTAATTATATTAGTACAACTGTCAACTCTTCACTCTCTTGCTCCTCGTCTCCCGACGCGCAGAATGTCGTGTTAACGATTGTATTTGTAACTTCAGGGTAAATTCAATATATTGTAGACTCTAAATTGTTTTTTTTAATGTTCCTTTCGTCCGACTCACTAGAGACTAGGAGAATACGAGATTCTGCTTATGCATATCTCCGGCTTCAAAGTAAGCCCATAACCTCTGCTCTTTACACGATCTGAGACCTAGGAGTCCTTACCCCTATCCGAAAATCCCTTATCTTCTCGTAAATCCACGAAGACGAGCCAGCCCTCCAAACTAGTGTGACAGTATTCCTTGCAGCCGCTCGCAGGGTTAGCATCCTTTGAGGATCTATAAAGTATTACATTTGGTGACAGCGTTTTCCCTACTTTCACATAACGCCCATTCGTATTACGTTACACTTCTCAAGAGACCAATACGTTTGAAGATGATAAAATCCAATTTCTTATCGGACGGACTGGAAAAACAAAGTGGACAAATAACTGAAACTGAAACTGGTTCTAATTGATTAGAACACGACAGGAAATTTTACTTACTATACTTCTCGGTGTTCGAAATAATGCATAACACTGCAAGTGGCCCATTTCTTGCTGGAAATTATTCATGGATAATATTATTGTAGAAAACAATGCACTAATAAAAAATTAGTTTATATTATAATTATAATGAACAATAAAAGTATATCAAGCCTACGGATGCGAAAGAAATTCGTGCAGTTTTTCAGATTATTACATCTATTAGGTGTTTATAAAGCAAATAGGTTCAATCTGAAGGACGTTATGGAGTAACATATGGAACACGAATTGACATTTTTGGGCTAACAATGTCCTTGCAAAGATTTGTATTGCTTTTAAAGTGCCTACGATTCGATAATATTGAAAATAGAAAAGAACGAAAAAGAGTAGATAAAGCTATATGAGCTGTTTTTAACGATATTTAATCGTCATTAAAATTTAATTCCTAGTCGATACTTGATAATTGGCGAAAAAATAGAATCTTTTCGGAGACGTTCAATACGTGGTACCAAACGTTTGATTACATTCGACAACTGGGTAACCAGCATATCGATAATAAAACATTTTCTTAGTGAACATCCGTTAACATCTGTTGGAACATATTCGTAAAAACAAGAGGGAAATACCGACAATCTGCGAATTCCTAAATCAGACGTAAAAACCACGCAATTTTCGGATTAAAAAAAATACATTTGTTTAGTATCCTTTGTCCTGTAGAAAAATAAAATAGAGATTATAGACTTTTATAATTTGTAACATTTTTTTTATTATTAATATATTAAATATTTCTAATTCCTTTTACCCCCGTGCGATACGCCTATGATCGTGTATCGATAGCAAAATATTGTAGATATCTAGCTAAAATGGAATTCTCTAATTAGGAATGGTTTTTAATCCTTCCGTCATAATATTCATTATGAAAAGAGTATAATGCGTTTTGGTATGCAGTTTCCTTTTCATAAATTGGTAATTTTCGTCGAAAGCCCGTTTCTTTTGACATTAAGTTAATCCCAAGTACATGTCTGTTTCTTATGTCCAATTGTTAATACCGATTATTTTACCTCAAAGTTTCCAATAGTCGTATAAGGCCTTACCTTCTGAGAAACACATACAACTGTCCTATCATTCTTGAGTGGGGGAATATTTTCTTCTTCCTTTTTCAGGGACAGTTGGTGACATTTTGCGTGGAACCAAGTTACTTGTTGGTGGGCCGTTGTTGAGTTAAGGCCAATATCTCGTGTTACGCTTTGCTCACGTTTATTTCTTATCGTATCGTCTTTGTGAATTATTTTCTAAGTGTGTGTACACTTTTTATTGAGTTTTCTTTCCTTAGACTATATTAAATTATATATAGTTCTACACTACCTTTAATGGTTATTAAATTCAGTGTTTAGTACCAGAAAAGTATTAAATTCAGTGAATTAAGCTGCCTTCGGTAAGATCTTCTGTAAGTAATTTTATCTACAATTATCTGGGCGAGTAATATGGTATGGTACCATATCACCTGCCATTAACTGGACGTATCATCTAAGTCTTCACCTGAAGATTGCCGATTTTGAATGTAATTGAACCATTCAAGAAATTTCTATAAATATTACCGATGAACATACAAGTCTCAGTTTTTTATTAAATAATAGTGCGGGATAGTTAATTGACTTAGCCAAGTGCGGTTTGGTTTATGTTTTCCATTCTTGTAACCTTTTTGTTTTTTTTGTAAATTTAGAGTTAAGTAATTTTTGCTATCTTTTGTATTTCCTATAATTTTTATTCATTATCTTTCCTATGATATCTCGAGATAACGCCAAACTATATTTGTATATAATTGCCTTATAGATCTTGGTTAAAGGTATTTTTTTATCATATTATTGCTTAATTCTATACATATAGCACCATTTCATAGTTGTGTATTTTTATTACTTGTGTTGCATTTAGCAGCATCATAATTTTGTGTTTAATATATTGTTATTGTTTATGCATGTATTTTATTTGTCGGCTCCTAACAAGTTCCCTGATAAATAATAGCTCTGAACAATTACTATCTTTAAAAATTACTATGCTTTTGAACTGTAGAAAGATCAGGCTGATTAAGTTTCGTAAGTAAGTGTAATGCTTAATATATTTATTATTTGTTTATATATTGCGTTGACCAGATTTATTTGATAATTTAGTGTTGGTATCTTTCCTTGGGTTTGATCTCTGAACCTAAATATCTTTTTCTAAGGTTTTCTTAATTTTCTCCTTAACACCAAAAAATTGAGTGGCGCCCTGTTTCTATCTTCTCTTATCTTTGGTAATTTTACCCATCTATCTTTATGTTTATTTCTGTATCTTTTTTAATATCTCGTATCCTATCTTTACCTATTTCTTCCGTTGGATCCATTTCCGGTTCCAAAAGCTAGTTTCGAACCCACGACTCGCTCTCCACCAACCATCTGGCTGCCGTCCGCAGTGTCTCCATTGGTTATCTTTCTAGCACCACCCAAAAAATATTTCTGAGGTTACAAATTATACAAAAGGTTGCGTAGATCCTCCTCCTCCTAAGTCCTAATCCCTTTTGGGATGTGGTATTACCATCAGGCTTTTACAGTTTTTTCAACGATTTCCCCTCTACCTTCCTCTGTCCTGAGCTGTTGTTCGGCTTCATGTAACCCTTGGTTAATCATATTTGTGTTTGATCTACCCAACGGCTTGGAGATGTTCCTCTAGGTCTCTTTCCTTCAACTCTACCCTCGAACTATCTGATTTTCCATCGTGCCTGTTCTTCTAGCAATGCAAATATCTCTGTTGCGTAAATATGGTTGACGAAATGTCTGCGTTATATATGTATCTCATAATAGCAAGCGATGGACTCCAACATTTTTTTACTGCTTTATAATGCCAGAATAAATAAACGTAATTTTTATAAAGAAGTTGGCTTGGCACTAAATTAAACCATATATATATATATATATATATATATATATATATATATATATATATATATATATAAATATTTAAAAAATGAAGTAGCAATCAAAGAATACCATCTGATATAAGGGCAAAACTAAAACGAAATGACAGCGTAGAGGACGCTCAAGGACATGTTTTTCTTTGTCCTAGACATTGTGTATATTTTTGTTATAAATGTGGCAAAAAGTTGTTAATTATGCTATATAAACAAAAGTTCTTGGATACTTTTTATAAATTTCGTAGTTTTTTATTCTGTATCTCCAACAAAACGTTTGGTATTTAAATTGTTGGTTTAATAAAGTAATCTTTTTTAAATAATTGAATTTTTTTATCGGAATCTTAATATAATAATATTAATAATTTAATATAACCATGATGTAAAATCTGATTGTTGTAATAATGAAATATATAATCAATTTATGAATTTAAAATATGCGATGATAATTACCCCAACACACAGATTTTTTCGACCGCTAAAAATTACGCTTTAAGCTCCACTCTATATTAATTTGTAAAGCTATATCTCTGAACCCTCTAGTTTCACTAGTTACCGCAGATAACAATATCAGTCAAGAAGTTAAAACAAGAATAAGTATCGCTAATAAAACATATAATGAACTGATTAAACATCTAAGATCTAACTTCATAAGAAATACCAAATGCAAAATATACAAGACCCTGATAAAAATCGCTCCTTGTATATGAATCAGAGACTTGGACACTGTCGAAAAGCGATAAGAACCTATTAGGTACATTTGAACGAAAAAATCGTTAGACACATAAATCAGGGGTAAAGAAAAATGGCCTATGGAGCAGAAGATATAACTTTGAACTATACACAGCATACAATGAACCCGAGATCATAACATCCATAAAGATCTGCGCTCAATAGACCATGTAAACGGATGTTGGAGACTAAAACACCAAAGCATATAATGAGGCAAACACCAGTAGAGAGAAGGTCAAAGGGAAGACCCAAACTTAGATACATGGAACAAGTGGAACAAGATCTGAAAACCTTAAGAATTACCAACCGGAAAAACAAAGCAAGGAACAGAACAGAATGGTGGAAAATCCTAGAAGAAGCCAGAATCCAGAAAGGGTTGTCGAGCTACTGATTATGATGATATCTCTGAACCCAGTAAGCCGATTTTAACTCGCAAGGTCTCTTTTTTTACACTGTCAACCTTTTATTTAAATATGTTATAAAACCGCAACAGATAAGTTTTATTATATGTGTCAAGAAGTACTACTAAACAAAATTTTATGATGAGTAGTTTATAGTCAAAGTTTAATGAAAAGAGTAAAAAAATGTAGAAGTTGCTATATTGAAGGAATATATTAAAATATATTAAAATTTATTTATTAACACTAATAAATTACAACACAATTACTAGATTCCAAGATACAGGTGTTTAAAAATAGACAGTTTTTTAAAAAACCACATTTTTATATTATTTGTAAAATTGATAGTACTTTTTCCTAATAAAACTAAAATTGCATAAAAATTTATGAGAAGATAATTCTATATCAACAATGTGTACTTACTGAATTTATTACCCCGGGCCTTTGTCCAGAATGGACAACTTCACTTTTGTAAAGCATGTAGTATACTCTACTAAATTATAAAAATATTTCAGATTGTTTTGTTAACTGGGGTTACCGGCGCCTGTCGATGCGACGAAATGGTAAGAATGAAAACTGGTGGACATTAAGGAGAAAGAAAATGTAATAATTATCAAAATCCCAGACAGCAAAACACGACAAATTAGATCTTTTACGATAATTTGTCAAAATTACATTAAACTGTATAAAAAGTATGCATCACTGCGGCCTGAAAATTTCACAGAAAACCGATTTTTGATCAAGTACCAAAACGGACAGTGTTACCGAGGCGTCATTAGAATACATTCGATCAGCGCAGTAGCTCAAAAAGTAGCTAGTTATTTAAATTTAAATGATGCAAGTGCACACACGTCACTCTTTACGACGAACTTCAGCAAACACTTTTAATTGATGGAGGCCGAAATCTAGAATGCCTCAAACGACATGGGGGCTGGAAATCAAGCGCTGTTGCCGAAGGATGTATAGAGAATTCAATAAGAAATAAGAACGATAATGCTTAAACAATTTTAAACCCTCATGATCGCCAACATCGGGAATAATTGCTGAAAGTTATTCTCGACCACCAGTATCATCAACAATTACCAATGCGTATCAAGAGTCGGGAACATTTTTGCACGGTTTCAATTTTGAAAATGCCTCATTAACTAATTGTACTTTTAATATTACTATAAATAAAAATTATGTTTGATTGTTGTTAATGACATTTGTATTGTTGCTTTGTGACATATTTCATATTGTTGCCATGACAACCATTTTTTCCTTCCGCCGTAAAGAAATGAGAAAAAAAACTGCTGCTGGTGAAGACATTAAACTTTGACAAGTTCAAGTTAGATAAGTAATTATATCATTATTTGACGTTTGAAAAAAATAGTACATTGTTTACCGGGTAGGAAAAACTTAACATTCCTGGACGACTGTGAAGATTGTTAAGTCGAGGCGCAAGCCGAGACAGCAACACAGAGTCCAGGAATGTGGCTTTTCCTACGAGGTAAACATACTATTTTTTCCGCAAATCGTTTAAAATTCGACAGATAATTGATTGATTTAAAAAAAAACGCGATAATTTTTATTCCCAAATAAATGGTGCGTTGAAATTCCTAACAAAATTACTTGGGTTACTATGGAAACGTATTGAGGTTGAATTGTCAAACTTGACGCTCATAAATTTAATTGCTGGTGTTCTCGAAAGTAAAATGATAGTTGATGATGAAATTTCCATTCCTGGGACTCCTCCAGAGCTGGTTGAGGCAGTGAATACTGCTTCATTAGAATTATTGCCAAAGAAATCAAGAGAAAAGTACGAAAATGCATACAGACGTTTTATGGATTATCGCATGAGTAAAAATACGAGTTCTTTCTCAGAAAATGTTGTAATGGCATACTTCCTAGACCTTTGTTTAAAGATGAAATCTTCAACATTATGGGCCAATTATTTAATGCTGAAGTCAACCCTTGCACTTAAACACAATGTAGATATATCTACATACTCAAACTTCGTTCTTTATTGAAACGGCAAGCTCAAGGTTATAGGGCAAAGAAATCTAAGATTTTAACGAAGGAAGAAATTGAAATAATTTATCTAGGAAGCTCCAGATAAAGAAAATTTAATGATTAAGGTAATTTACAAGGTTTTAATTTCTATTTGGATTATAGCTTTATTTATTTTTTAGGTGGCTGTAATATTTGGTATTTCTGGGGCCTGTAGAATGGATGAGTTAGTCCGAATGACTGTACACGATATATAAGACTTAGAATCTAAGCTTTTAATCAGCATACCTGATTCGAAAACCAACAAACTAAGATCATTTGTAATTAATCAGATCTACTTGAATGTTTAATCGAAAGTATGTTTCGTTAAGACCAGAAAATATGAACAGTGACCGATTTTTCTTTAAATATCAAAGCGGAAAGGGTTGTAGACAAGTGGTAGGAATTCATCAATTTAGAAAAAATGCCCCAAATAATTGCTACTTATTTGAACTTGGTAAATCCGACAGAATATACTAGTCACTGCTTTCGTCGGTCTTCTGCAACAATATTACATAACTACTCTACATAACTAAAATGACACTTCCACCCTGCATGTTGTCCAAAATGTTTCTCATAGTTCTAAGAGTGTTCCTCCAATGTTCAATAATTGTACTAACTGTCAAATTACTGTAAATATAATAAATTAATCTTAAAAATGTATTCAGCAATGACTTGATGTTTTCAAAATATAAATTAATTCCTTATAAGCAATGTGTTTTCTATCATTTATGTAGAAACACTAACAACTGTACGGAAATATCATTTCCTTACAGTAAGGAAATGACATTTCCTTACAGTAAGGAAGTCCTGACTTT
>OU898276.1:171634999-171659993 GCA_918026665.1 Diabrotica balteata | reverse complement strand
AATACAACAAACCGGTATATCTATGTTTCGTGGACCTTACAAAGGCGTTTGACCAAGTCAAATTAAAAGGCGTTATACACTTACTATACGCAAGAGAAAAACCTCTAGGATTGACCAAACCGATCTAAAATATCTACCAAAATAACATAATAAAAGTAAAAGTAGAAGAAGAACTAACCGACCCTATCAAAGCTGACAATGGGGTAAGACATTGAGAGTCATTGAGTCTTCTATTATTTAACCTGATTATGGATGAAATAATAAAAAAGTAAGAACTAAAAAGGATACCAAATAAGAGCAAAACAACTTAGAATAATCTGCTATGCAGACAACGCAATACTACTCTCTCAAAGTGAAGATAAGTGAAGATAATTTACAACGTATGCTGCACCCATTTGATATAACCACTGCGGCGTTGCAAAGACAGTAACAAGAACGGCTACAAGAACATGGGTAGCTCAGAACTTTCTGAAATTGTAGCGAAATTCACTAGGACAAAGACAGACGAAACAGTTCATTACAGAACATTCGCCAAAATTTACGGCAGACCTAATAAGCAAGAACAGGAAAACAGTCATAACCGGACACTGTAAACTGAATTGGCACTTGAAAAACTGTGATGGGAATTGATCAGATATAAGGATGGAAAGGTCGCAGTAGTGGAATAGGCCAGAAGGCTAACTTCTCTAAATATATCTATCTAATATAGACTGAGTAGTCCATAGAGCTGAGTAATGATATCATCTAGTTTTTGCATATGTTTTGTTTGTCTCTGTTTTACATTAGATAAGTATAGCAACGTCTCTTTTTGGAGGTGGAGAGAGAGGAGAGTTTTAATGTGCTATAGGGAAACATATCCAACAACCGCAAAAGATCTTGTCTATGACTTTAATGTTCGTGCTAGTAGTAAAGGATGCCTTTTGATTGCCGTAACGTGTGCGAGAACGTGTACGACCACAGGACCTGAAATTGAAACTCAACTAAAGGGTGTCATGATGAGTAACGTGTTAATTTATAATATTTTTTTATATTGTATCTGGCAAACCTTATGATGAAGTAAACATTAAAATATTTTAGTCCAACTTACATGGAATCTTCTATAACACTTATTTAGGTAATATTTCCCTATATACTATTGTCTATCTGTACTTTTCCTTTTTGCTATCGGTGTTTTATTAACTTACCACTGCCAAATCTACAACACATACCTAAAAATGCCGTATCATAAATTTTTGGTTCGAAACTTGTCGAGCTATATATTCGCTAAAATAATCCAAATTAGTTATTTATATTTCCTGATAGTGCACAACAAAATCTCTCATTGGTAGTATTCTATCGACGTAATTAATTTTGTTTCAGGATTTAATAAAACACGTTTACATTATCTAGTTTTAAAATTGGGTAGTATTTGCATATCATTTAATTTAATTGTGCTTGATAATAGATTAGTTTTCAACGGTTATTGGAAGATAATTATATTTACATTTTCTATTAACCTGTAACTAAATTGCGATTACATACTAAAAACCTACGTGAAGCATTTTTACAGTAAAAATATAGTAGATAGAGCAAAAGCGTAGACTTCTAGAGTAGAGTAGAGTAAATTTTTATTTGCATAAATTTTTCAACATAATTGAGCAAATAACGTCACATTATTAATTACAGATTAATATATATATATATATATATATATATATATATATATATATATATATATATAATATATATATATATATAGTTTGAGTTTTAGTTCTTGAGCTTAATATATATTTTTTAGTGGATTTCTCTTGGGCTTAGGTTCATAAAAAAAAATTTAGTTGATACTAAGACATTTTTATATATATTTTTTTCCGACGTTTCGGCAGGAAATCCATGCCTTTTTCAAGAATATATATTGACTATGAATATATAGTCACTAATAGTAAAATGTATTTTAAATCTAATGTGTTGTTTATTGATGTTAGCTTACCGTTTAAAACAATGATTATTTTAACATCATAGGCGTTCTGAGATTGACATTTGTATATTTAAATTAAGTTAAAATATATTTTGTTTAAATTTTTGACATCTTTTTATCATTTATTGCGTTATTATTATTTTTTATTTGTATAGACTCTAGAAGCTCTCTCTTCTTCCTGTTGGGTTCACTTTTTAGGATCTTGGTTTGCTCAAAATCAAATTTATGTTTTTTTTTCGTTTTTATGTTTTGTGAGGGCGGTTGAGTTTTTTTTTGTCATATTTGTGGGAACGTATTCTTGAATTAAGTAGTTGACTGGTTTGTTCCAATATAAACTCCATCACAATTCGAGCAGGGAATTTCATATACAACATGTGATCTTTTTAATAGAGGGGTTTTTGTTTTCAATCTAGTAAAATTCCTTTTCAAAAGATTGTGACCTTTATGAGCAACCGTAATATTATGTTTAGACAGAAGATTTGCTATTTGTTTCTGATAATCCTTTTATATAGGTGAGAGACATATAGTTTTTCTTTACCGTGTTGGTTTTATTATTATTATTGTTATTTTAAAATTTATGCAGTCGCGATTTGAAAGTGTTGTCAATCAGGTGGTGTGGGTATGAATTAAGTGTAAGTGCTGTTTTTGCTTTTTTAATGGCCTGAGGTCTATTGATAGGATCGGATAATCTAATAGCTCTATCAGCGAGTCCGATAACTACTGATTTCTTTTGAGACAGGGGATGATGAGAGTTGAAATTAGATATCTCGACGACCAGGTTTTTTTGGTGTACCATGAAGTAGTTATAGTGCTGTTTTCTCATGCAAGGTCAGGTCATAAAAAATATATATTAAGGTTCAGAACTAACTCAAACAATATATGCAGGCATGGGTGAAAAATTGCCTTTCTATCTTGGTAATTCAAACCAACTTTGGAAAAACAAACCGTCCAACACATGAAACTTTACAAAAAATTATTGACTAAGAGGACAAATCAAAGAAATCGAAGAATTTTTTACTTAGATGTAAAACAGAAAATTTAATACCAAACTTTTTAAATTTAAATATAGAACACATTATTTTTAATTTGTAAACCTTGCACGTAAATTTGGTAACGTTTTTACTGTATTCACGAAACAAACCTTAAATTTACTCATAGCAGATACCACTATCTCATTAAAAACTTTAGACTCGGAACTAGAAAAACTAGAAACAAAATTAATCGAATCATTACCAGTGGCTACTTTTAATTCATTTAAAGAAACATCCATACAATATAATGAACGTATTTTTTGTAAAATTCGCGATAGAAATATCAAAAAAATTAATATGCTGTCGTCAAAATCAGATAATAAAAATCACAATAATAAATTGCATGATACTTGGTTAGAAAATTTAACAAATGTAGAAATTCCCAGTGACGTACAAGATGTTTTAAGTTTAGGAGATAATTTTGCAGTTCCCATCCGTAATAAAAATGATATTCCAACATCAGAAATTATTTGTTTAATTGAGAGTTCAATTTCTAACTTAAGTACCAATGTACAGGATGATATCAGAACTAAATGTTGCAACATTTGACAAACTTAAAAACAAAAACAAATACCCATTTGAAAACAAAAAAATACAAAAGAAAATAAAAAAGACAAAAGCTTTTTTAAACGAGAACCCCAATTTAATTGGGCGGATGTAATTTCGGCCGAAAAAAGGGCAGGTACTAAAAGCCGGTAGGTAAATTCGGCCGGAGGTTTTAAGTTGCTTCCTTATCTCATAGGTATTTTCGGCCGCAAATCAAATAAAATAACAGAATGCTTTATATTAAAATATTTCTTTATTTCAATAAAATTATTACATCAACTTATTTCTGTAACTTAAGTAAACTATAAATTTTTAAAAAACGTGTTGATGTGATACAGATTTAACGAAATTAATTCTAGAAATATTGTCAGATCGAAGCATATTTACCATGTTTTCGATAAATTTTAGTTTGTGTTTTACTTTTTTGTCTTTAATTTTTGCTGGAATATTTAAATTTTTTATTTTTAAATATGCATCGATCTGACAATCTTTTAATTTTTCTATAAAAATAAATATAAGAAGGGTGACTTGAATAAAAACTAGAATTAAAGTGCGAATGGAATGATCGCAGGCATTTGTGGTTCTTTTAATTGATGGGTTTTCATATGCCCATATATTTGGTGGAAAATGAGATTCTGGCGCTATGTAGTTTTCTAATAAATAGTCTGCGTATTTATCTATAAGTTTATGGATCCGGTTTGTATGACATGAGATCAAATATGAAACAATCTTCAACTTCAGAGGGGTCTAAATAAGTTAGCCCAAAAGTAAGAGTAAACCATTTGCTTTTCTCGCAGTTTTTATCTTTATACATTTGGGTTAACCCATTTACATAAACTTATTATATTTGTATGGCAAGAAAAAACAATGAAATTAATCTCATCGTAAACATCAAGCCCTCGGCCGAAAATTACCCCTGTCATAAATGGGTACCACCCTTGATTTATGCAGGTAGGCCAAGGGATTACCGGCCGAAATTACGCCCGCCGGTTTAATTGTTCTGAAACCTGGCAAAAACTAACAAGACTGTTATTATGGAGTCCGAAGACTATGACAGTAAAATGGATTCTCTATTGAATGACAATACAACATACCGTGAAATGAAAAATGACCCTCACGAATATTTTTCAAAAAAGACACAACGAATTAGTCGACAGATGGAAAAAAATGTGCTACATCTCACCAACCATGCTAATTCCCTCAAGATACATAATGCTGTAATTCCAAAATTATACGGTCTACCCAAAACACATAAAGAGGTGTGCCGCTGCGACCTATTGTTTCATGATTCAGTCTCCTTTTGAAAACCTTTCAAAATATTTGAAAACATTATTTCCAACGTAATAAATAAATATCCACACTATTTTAAAGACGCTGATCATCTGAAATTAAAACTCAAAAATATACATTTACCTTCAAACTATAAATTAGTTTCTCTCGATGTGGTATCTTTATACACCAATATTCCAATAGCTTTAGCGAAAGACATAATTAAAAAAAAGTGGATCGAAATCAAAGCGTTCACAGACATCCCTCTAGAAGAATTTCTGCTAGCAGTCGAAACAACATTAAAGTCAACCTATTTCCAATATAATAACAAAATCTTCAACAAACTGATGGATGCGCTATGGGTGCTAGCATATTTATGTAAATACAATATAAATTGTTTTAAATAAAATAGATTTTGATATACCTTTTTTCTATCGCTATATAGATGACTGCTTGAGTGCAGCACCAGAGGATAAAATGGATAATTTACTAAATGAATTCAATAACTTTCACCAAAAACTAAAATTCACATTAGAAATTGAAAAAAATAATCAAATTAATTTTCTGGACCTGACCTTGCATAGAGAAAACAGCACTATAACTACTTCATGGTACACCAAAAAAACCTGGTCGTCGAGATATCTAAATTTCAACTCTCATCATCCCCTGTCTCAAAAAGAAATCAGTAGTTATCGGACTCGCTGATAGAGCTATTAGATTATCCGATCCTATCAATAGACCTCAGGCCATTAAAAAAGCAAAAACAGCACTTACACTTAATTCATACCCACACCACCTTATCGACAACACTTTCAAATCGCGACTGCATAAATTTTACAATAACAATAATAATAATAAAACCAACACGGTAAAGAAAAACTATATGTCTCTCCCCTATATAAAAGGATTATCAGAACAAATAGCAAATCTTCTGTCTAAACATAATATTACGGTTGCTCATAAAGGTCACAATCTTTTGAAAAGGAATTTTACTAGATTGAAAACAAAAACCCCTCTATTAAAAAGATCACATGTTGTATATGAAATTCCCTGCTCGAATTGTGATGGAGTTTATATTGGACAAACCAGTCAACTACTTAATTCAAGAATACGTTCCCACAAATATGACAAAAAAAACTCAACCGCCCTCACAAAACATGAAAACGAAAAAAAAACATAAATTTGATTTTGAGCAAACCAAGATCCTAAAAAGTGAACCCAACAGGAAGAAGAGAGAGCTTCTAGAGTCTATACAAATAAAAAAATAATAATAACGCAATAAATGATAAAAAAGATGTCAAAAATTTGAACAAAATATATTTTAACTTAATTTAAATATACAAAAGTCAATCTCAGAACGCCTATGATGTTAAAATAACTATTGTTTAAACGATAAGCTAACATCAATAAACAACACATTAGATTTAAAATACATTTTACTTTTAGTGACTTAGTGGGTATGTCCTATGTTTTAATATTATTTTAATTGTGACGTCTAATTGTTAACACCAAATCTTTACATGCTTGGTAAGTCAAAAGTTTATTTTTTAAACCATATTATGTCTGTCATAGAATGTTTTTTTTTTAGTCAATATATATTCTTGAAAAAGGCATGGATTTCCTGCCGAAACGTCGGAAAAAATATATATAAAAATGTCTTAGTATCAAACTAAATTTTTTTTATGAACCTAAGCCCAAGAGAATCCACTAAAATATTATATTATATATATATATAAGTACATATATATATATAAATATATATATATATATATATATATAAATATATAATGTATATATATATATATATATATATATATATATATATATATTGACATTACAAATTAAATATGCTAATCAGGGAGAAGGACAGGCCAGTCACTACGCCACAATATAGGGCTCAATGTCAACTAGCTGTTTCCTACCTTTCTTTTAAAAGCTCTATAGTGTGTTCCCAGCTTAATATCAGATGGTAGACTAATATAAAATTTAACATACGCATACAAAAGACTTATCTCTGTTATAGACAATCTGTGAAGTGGTAAATTCAAATTAAGTCTTCTTGTATTATAATCACGAATGTGCGTCTAAAATATCCAAATCTATCGTTAGAACAATGGGTTTAAAATGTGATATTGTACATACATAAATATAAATATGTAATGAGCTATGCATTTCTTGTTTTATAACCGTTTCACTCTCGATCGTGTAAATTTTTATAATTACTTATACAAAATTTTGTTTATAAATAAATCTCTATTTTTGTTCTATTGTTTACTTTACTGTATCCCAAATGCTTTAATTTTTGGTTTATTATTTTCAACAAAAACTAGGTAGTGTAAGCGCCCAGTCGTTGCTTTAGGGCAACACTTCTTATTATAATCTCTCAGAAATTAAATTTCTCAGAAAAAATATTTATTAAAGTTTTTAATTATTTAAACACAGTCCATTAATAAAACTACAAAAAATAATACAAAATCAATCAGCTATTATCTGCTTTAATGGGTTAATGAAATGGCTTTGGTAAAGATCAATTAGCCAGACAATTACTAGTTAATTAAAAGTACGATTGTAAATCGTAACCCATAATTGTGGCTTAATCCCATTAAAAACATAATATTTAAGGTAAATATTACATACCAACGCTTTCTCGTAAAAAATATGATTTCTACCCTTTTATCTGAATGTACATAGTTTTTATTAAAACTGCCATTACAAATTAATAGCTGAATCGCACCTCGATATATTTTAATCCCAATTTTTCGCTCTCCGTTTATAATTGCATATTATAGACATTCGCACTAATTAAGCTTTTTAATTAAAAGGATGTTAATTAAAAGTGTTCGTCGATAATCAGATTATTTTCGTAATTACGCCTATATCCTGGAAATCTGTTAAAAGCATTTTAAAATAATGTACAACGGTAAATATTTTTTTTTGGAAATAATTCCGGAGTGGAAATCGAAACGTCAATCAATAATAATTATAAATAGTAATTTTTACTACAACCAGTTGTGGCTTGATCTCATATAAACATATTATTTAAGGTAAATGTTTTGTTTACTTTAGCAGCAACATACAATTTTGACATGAAAATAATTAAATAAATTATATGAACAACACAATTGGTAATTCTGCTGTACTTTTAAGTTGAAAATCTAATTAAAATATAATTAGTTATTTATATTTAGACTATTTAGACGTATATATATATATATAAATAATATATATAATATATATATATTATATATAATATATGTATATGTATAAATATATATCATCATCATCAACAGACATTAACATCTTAGTAGATGTGTTTGTGGTTCATAATTGGGCTTCAGCAGCTCGGACAGTTTGATTGATAATATTTCTCCACTGGTCGCGGTCATCAGTTATATGTATTGCCTCAGTATACTGTTTATTGAGAATCTTTTTAGTAATGTCCGCCCATCGCTGTGGAGATCTTCCGCGTTGGCGTTGAGTCTGAGGCCTTCCTTGGACCACCAACCGCTCCATTTTGTGATCACTTCGATGGATATGGCCAAAGAACTTTAAAATTCTAGAGTAAACGGTACTGGAGAGACGCTGATCCGGTTTAATTTCATCCAGAACCGAGATATTTGTACGGCGAGCCGTCCATGGAATTCGAAGTAGGCGTCTCCATGTCCACATTTCAAAGGCGTCTATACGTCGTCGATCTGATTCTTTGACTGTCCATGTCTCGCATGCATAGTAAAATATGGAAAAGACCAGAGTTGAAACGAGTCTCTTTTTGTTTGTCATAGTAATGTGACGATCACGCCAGACCCCGTTTAGTTAACTCATTGCTGCTCTTGCTAGTTGAATGCGTCTTCTAATTTCGGATTCACAACTGCCTGTGTTGTTAACTAGAGCTCCAAGATATATCATAGATGAGACTACCTCGCATCCGCAATAGATTGGGTTTCAGGAAACTGTTGTTGGCGATCAATAACCATGATTTTGGTTTTGTTGTAGTTAACCATGAGTCCAAATTTAGCACTTTCTACCTCGAGTTTTTTTAATAATTTAGTAATTTCTTCTGGAGTAGTGGCTAGAAGTGTAGTGTCGTCTGCGAAACGCAAGTTAGATATCTTAACACCACCTAGGTTTACTCCTCCCTCCCAACCATCCAAAACTCTGCGCATTATAAACTCCGAATAGATGTTAAATAATAAGGGAGATAAAACGCATCCTTGGCGTACTCCCTTCTCCAAAGTGCATTTGTCAGACAGATATCCATCCATTCGAATATATGCCAGGTTATCTTGATACAGTTTGCCAATATATTTTCTTTTATATATATATATATATATATATATATATATATATATATAATATATATATATATAGTAGTTTTTAAGTTTCTTGAACCGTATTATATTTAATATAAAATTAATATTTCTTGGGTTAGGTTCAATAAAGATATGTTACATGTGGAACTAGATTTTATTTTCCATTGCAATTAATCAACGTTTCGGCAGGAAACATTTGCCTTTGTCAAGATTCTAAAATGTGTATAAATATAAGGACAAACAGATATTGTAAAATATGTATATATATATGACTTACCAAAACGTAAAACGTGACACAGACATTAACGAACTGACATATAAAAGTTGATATCTGATATCTCATTCATATCATGAGACTCACTCATGATATCTCATTATATACAAATGACGGTAAACAATGAGATATCAGATATCAACTTTTATATGTCAGTTCGTTAATGTCTGTGTCACGTTTTACGTTTTGGTAAGTCATATATATATACATATTTTACAATATCTGTTTGTCCTTATATTTATACACATTTAGAATCTTGACAAAGGCAAGGGTTTCCTGCCGAAACGTTGATTAATTGCAATGGAAAATAAAATCTAGTTCCACATGTAACATATCTTTATTGAACCTAACCCAAGAAATATTAATTTTATATTATATATAATATATATATATATATATATATATATATATATACAGGGTGAGTCATGAGGAACTTTACATACTTCTACCATATGTAGAGTCCCTCAGGGAGCATATCATGTGGCCACTAAAAAATGTCAACTCCTCTTCTTTATTAATTAACAGGGTGATTTGTGTAATTGACCATTTATTTCATTTTACTGTAGTGTTTATACGGCTCATTTGATTTTTTTAATTTTTGCATGATACAGTACACTACTATCAAGCATTCGACTGGTATTAGCTAAACTAAAAAATTCCAGGACTGGCTTTGGAAAAATTAATTTAGGGATTCGTATTAAATATTACACCCTGTATATATATTTTTTTAAAATGCAATAAGTGATTTTCAAACTACATAAATAGCCAATGAAAACGACATATGCGACAATGTTGTCGCACTTTTATTAAATTTTTAGTGAACGATCAAATCTTACCAAAAATAGAACAACCATAATGAAGTATCAAATTATAAGGTATTAATTTAAACAAATGTTATAAATTTCAAACATTTTAATTAAAATGAGTTCCTACAACATAATCTAATACGTAGAAAATTAACATCTTTACTGTCACTTTGTATTATCTCTACGATAGAATCAATTGTTTTTCAATTTTAAATTTTTACTCATAGATCGTATTGGGGCATTATTTTCGATAAATAATAAATTAAATTGATTAAAAAGTCAAACCTCTTGTATGTGTTAGTTTTTGTTGATTGTAAATGATTAAAATTTTATGTCAAATAATAATACATTGCATCAACTGTACTAAATAAAAATAAATCTAAAAAAGTTTAAAATGAAGGTTGGCGTTGACCGTTTGACGTTTCTTGATATTTTATACCCATTGTCATTATTGTCATTATCAATTGTTATTTATGTGTACAAGAATACATATTTCTTCTGTCATATCTACGTTAAGTACATTGTGTTAGTTTTGGTAGAGCTTTTGTTACTTTCGTTCAAAATGCCACATCAGTTTTCGACCACAGAATATGCAGACATAATATTTGTTTATGGATTCTGTAATGGGAATGGTAGGGCTGCTAGTAGAGAATATCGCAGGAGATTTCCTAATCGTCGAACTCCCAGTCATCCAACATTTGGGTCAGTTTTTAATTATTTGCGAGAAAATGGCACTTTTCCTAGTGGAACAACAGAGCGACATGTAGATGAAGCGCAGGAAGATGACATTATGGACGCCGTTACTATGAACCCTACAATAAGCACTAGACAAGTAAGTCGAGAACTCAATGTTACTCAATCAAAAGTAAGTAGAGTCTTACAAAAAAATAATCTATACCCATATCACATTCAAATGGTTCAGCGACTACATGCTGGAGATGAGATCGATAGGTTGGAATTTTGTAGATGGATTAACAATAATCGACCAACGCTATACAGGACACTATTTACAGATGAAGCCCAATTTACCAGAGACGGGATAAATAATTCACGAAATTCACATGTGTGGGCAGAAGAAAATCCCATGCTATTCGAGAACGTCGTTCTCAGTTAAGGTTTTCGGTTAACGTGTGGATTGGTGTCATAAATAACCAATTAGTAGGTCCTCACTTTTTTGATGGTCCTTTAACAGGGCAGGTCTATTTGAACTTTCTACAAAATATTTTGCCGAATTTGCTTGCCAACGCGAACGTTGCTATCCGAGGGATGTATTTTCAGCATGATGGGGCACCCCACACTTTTTACTGGCAGTGAGACAACATTTCAATAATGTTTATGGCAACAGGTGGATAGGACGTGCAGGTCCTATTTCGTGGCCTTCAAGATCCCCTGATTTCAATCCCGTTGATTACCATATTTGGGGACGATTAAAGCAACTAGTTTACGCAGTGAATATTAATAACCGACAACAATTAATTGATAGAATTATACATTGTTGTAATACTATTAGAAACGATCCCCAGAGTATCCGTAATTCAATACGTCAATTAACAATTCGGCAACAAAAATGTGTACAGGCTGCAGGGTTCCATTTCGAAAATCTATTTTGAATTATTTTTATTTTGTTACCATTATTGTATCTTTTCCAGTTCTAATTTATGGGTTTATCATAACTATGTACATATTTTTAGTTTTTTTTTAAATTGTTCTTCGTTATTGTTAGTAGTTACTGTTTTTTGTTGTGCAGTGACTCAGTTTATCATTTCAATTAAAATGTTTGAAATTTATAACATTTGTTTAAATTAATTACCTTATAATTTGATACATCATTATGGTTGTTCTATTTTTGGTAAGATTTGATCGTTCACTAAAAATTTAATAAAAGTGCGACAACATTGTCGATATGTCGTTTTCATTGGCTATTTATGTAGTTTGAAAATCACTTATTGCATTTAAAAAAATATATATACAGGGTGTAATATTTAATACGAATCCCTAAATTAATTTTTCCAAAGCCAGTCCTGGAATTTTTTAGTTTAGCTAATACCAGTCGAATGCTTGATAGTAGTGTACTGTATCATGCAAAAATTAAAAAAAATCAAATGAGCCGTATAAACACTACAGTAAAATGAAATAAATGGTCAATTACACAAATCACCCTGTTAATTAATAAAGAAGAGGAGTTGACATTTTTTAGTGGCCACATGATATGCTCCCTGAGGGACTCTACATATGGTAGAAGTATGTAAAGTTCCTTATGACTCACCCTGTATATAAATATATATATATATATATATATATATATATAATATATATATATATATATTATACAGTATAGGTAAAGAACTTGAAAATTTGAAAAGGCAACTGTAGATTCTCCTGGTATGAATACAGCCCGTTTTTACATGCTCAATATTCAGGTAATTTTCCCTCCCTACATATCCGCTACATTTTCAACCATCCGTATCGAAAAAGCTAAGGATGAAGAAAAGATGAGAAATGGATCAAAAATATTCTTAAGAACCTGACACTTGATTTTTCCAAAGATGCCAATTCGGCATCCAATTTTAATATTGAAGACAAAGAAATCGATTATTTCATAAAAATTTTTAATTCAAATATTCTTGGTACGACAGTTTATCTTCTTATCTATATTCTTCTTCGCGGCCATTCAGAATCCGACTGGCGATCACATGCGAAGCTTCTGATCTCTGCAATATGGAATATTGTCCTGCATTTGGTATCCGAGTCCATTCACGAATGTTTTTTAACCAAGAAACTTGTTTTCTTCCTACACCTCTACGGCCCTCTACTTTGCCTTTAAGGATCAGTTGTAAAATTTTATATCGACTTACCCTTACTATATGTCTCAGATAAGACATTTTTCGATGTTTAACAGTCTTTAGCAGTTCTCTATCTTTGATGACGGTCCTCAGTACTTCTTTAATAGTTTTTGCTGTTGTCCAAGGTATCTTCAGCATTCGTCTATGAACCCACATTTCGAATGCATTTAATTTTGTTCATGATCTATACTTTTAGCGTCCACACGTCTGCACTATACAAAAGTACAGACAAAACATAGCACTTAACCTTTCTTTGCCATAGTTCTAAGCTAAGATGGTTATTGCAAAGAAATGACTTCATTTTCATAAAAGTAGTTTTAGTCATTGCTATTCTATGTTTTATTTCTATATCTGGATCTAGTTGGTCCGTTATCACAGTTCCCAAATATGTCATTTTGTAAACTTTTTTAACTTGGACTTCGTTCAATTGAAGCTTTGCATCGGGATGTGGTTCAAGACTAAACACTAAAAATTTGGTTATGTTTGAGTTTATTTTAATGCCCTTCTTATCTATATATAAACCAGAACTTGCCTAGATGGGCTAAGAAAAATCAACCCGGTCCATCATAATTAGCAGAAAAAAAAACTTCTAAAAAACAAAAAACAAAAAAAAAACATCTATCAACAAACTTGAAGCATTTGAAATGTGGTCATTGAGAAGAATGATGCGCATACCTTGAGTGGATAGAGTTCGAAACGATGACGTCCTTAACCCGGCAACTGTGTTGTGGGGTGAAAATAACCCACGTCGTTCATTACCGCTTGTTAAAATAGTGGCAACATCGCCAGATTCGTCTGGCGCCACGAGTACCTTCCCATAATATAACAGACCTTGTATTGCATCATAAATTTCAGTATATAAATAAGATTTGAATGAGTGGTGTCGCCTTCTTTGGACTTGTGGGTGATTTTAACCCCACCACACAGTTGAAGTGCAGTATTATTTAGTTTTTGGGTAATTTTAACCCCACAACACCGGTTAATTATTAACAGGTAAGTTCTTATACTAGCACAACTTATCTCGATTTTTTTAACAGAAACATAATTTAATTGTTAGGAATATTGAAAATTGATTAGATATTCTTAATTTCAGACATATCGAAATATGTGTAGTTGGGAGAAAGAACAAGAAGCTCTCTTGAAGCTTTGGCAGGATGAATTAACTGGATCAGAGTTAGGATCAGAAAGCGAATCTGAAAATGAAAGTCAGCAGGTTAGCCTTAGTTCCAGTGAGGATGTTTTACAAAACCAACTTCAATCAGTGGAAAATTGTCAGCCTGGAACTTCTAATCAGGAAAGTCAATCATCGTCGGAAGAATCTTCTCAAGACAACAATAAGTTTGAAGATGATAAAGTAAGACAATCTAAGTTTTTTATCGGACGGGATGGGAAAACAAAATGGTCAAAGAACTGTCCTAATAAATCGGTTAGAACACGACAAGAAAATTTAATTACTTTACTTCCCGGTGTTCGAAATAATGCAAAACATTGCAAATCACCCATTTCTTGCTGGGAATTATTCATGGATAATATTATTGTAGAAGATATTGTCCAATGCACTAATAAAAAAATCAGTTTAGTCGCTCAGAATTATAATGACCAACATAAATATATCACCAAGCCTACGGACGCAGAAGAAATTCGTGCAGTTTTCGGATTACTATATCTATCAGGCGTTTATAAAGCCAATAGGTTAAATCTGGAGGATCTTTGGGCTACAGATGGAACAGGAATTGACATTTTCAGGCTAACAATGTCCCTGCAAAGATTTATATTACTTTTAAAGTGCCTACGATTCGATAATATCGAAAATAGAGACGAACGAAAAAGAGTAGATAAACTGGCAGCTATACGAGCTGTTTTTGATCGATTTGTATCCAATTGTCAACAATATTTTATTCCTAGTCAATACTTGACGATCGACGAAAAATTAGAATCTTTTCGGGGACGTTGTTCCTTTCGGCAATATATCCCCAATAAGCCGTCCAAATATGGCATTAAAATATTTGCCTTAGTGGATGCCAAAACATTCTACATTTTAAATTTAGAGGTATATGTTGGCTCACAGCCTGAGGGACCTTTTCAATTTAGTAATAGACCGTTTGATGTAGTAAACAGGCTTGTAAATCCAATTCGTGGTACTAATCGCAACATTACATTCGACAACTGGTTTACCAGCATACCGCTAATGGAACATTTGCTTAGTGAACATCGGTTAACATCTGTTGGAACTATTCGTAAAAACAAGAGGGAAATACCGACAATCTTTTTGAATTCCAAAAACAGAGCTGAAAACCACGCAATTTTCGGATTTAAAAAAGACATTTCTTTGGTGTCCTTTGTCCCGAAGAAAAATAAAATAGTGTTAGTAGCTTCTTCACTTCATCATGATACAGAATTTGACCACAAATTAAATAAACCTGAGATTATAGACTTTTATAATCACACAAAAGGTGGAGTGGATATGGTTGACGAAATGTCTGCGTTATATAATGTGTCTCGTAATAGCAAGCGATGGCCACTAACAATTTTTTTTTCGCTGCTTAATAATGCAGGAATAAATAGTTATGTTATTTATCAACATAACAAGCCAAATGAAAAACTAAAACGCAGATTTTTTTTAAAACAACTTGGTTTGGCACTAATTAAACCATATATTGAAAAAAGAGGTAATAATCAAAGAATACCATCAGACATAAGAGCGAAACTAAAAAGAAATGACAGCGGAGAGGACTCTCAAGGACCTTCAAACAAGAAACAACGAACAACATCCAGATGTGGAGTGTGTCCCCGTGGAAAGGACAGAAAGTGCCAAAAGAAATGTGTAAAATGTGACATTTTTCTTTGTCTTGAACATTGTGTATATTTTTGTTCTAAATGTGCAAATAATTGTTAATTATGCTTTTTAAACAAAAGATCATAGTTACTTTTTATAGAATTTGTAGTTTTTTTTTATTCTATATCTCTAATAAAAATTTTATTAACAAAAATTGTGGTAGTGGTTTAAATATCAACTAAATTTTAGTATATTTTTTGAATCGTTGAATTATTAACGAAAATTTTTAAAATGATTTAACTTTGAAAAAGATTATATAACAATATAACCATGATTTAAAATCTTAAGGTTGCATGTAAAAATAAAATATTTTCTCAATTTTATAAATAAAAAAAAAATGGGGTGATAATTACCCCAACACACAGCTCCTGTTAGAAAATTTCACCACACAGTCGCCGGGTTAATAGAGCCGGCGTGGAAAGAGAACTCTTTGAATTAATTAAAAAAACGCAAGATTGGTTACCTTGGGCACATATTGAGAGGAGCAAAATATGAAATACAACAGTTAATCCTACAAGGGAAGATCGAAGGTAGGAGAGGAGCCGGCCGCAAACAATTGTCCTGGTTAAGGAATATTAAAGAATGGACAGGAATACACAATACAGGTGAGCTGTGTCACGCCGCCAAGAACAGAATTCTAGTAATGAGATAGTCGCCTACGCACTTTGGTGTATGGCATGTTAAGAAGAAGAAGAATGATTAAAATGGAAATATATACACTTCTTTAGCTTTCTAATTACTTGTCGACTCATCTATATTTAGGCGATTCAGCAGTTTCGCAAGTATTTAGATCTAAGAGATACCAAAAAACTAATTAAAAATTTACACCTAAATAACTATGAAAATGCAGTGCCTCGAGAAAAACCTGGATATGATAAACTGCGTAAGGTAAGACCACTTGTGGAAAAAGTGTACAGTACAATCCAGTCTACGTATGACCACTCATCTCACTTGGCTGTTGATGAGTCGATGAAAGCGTTCAAGGTCAAATCATCACTCAAACAATACATGCCCATGTAGCCTGTCAAATAAGACTATAAAGTATGGTATTTGGGAGACTCAATTAAAAGCTATATATACAAATACCATATTTACACCGGAAAGTTAGCAGACGTTGACTGGGCAAATAACCTAGGCAAAAAGGTTGTTATAAATCTTGCGAACTGTATAAAAACAACAAGGGGTGTTTGACATCCCTTGTTAATTTTTTAATATCATTTTGTCTTATAAAAAAGGTATTGAGTGATAAGATTTGTACTGTTACTACGGTCAGATCACGCAGAATGAGATTACCAGATATGTACAAAAGTAAAACGAAGATCTTCCGTCGAGAATTTATGTTTAGGACAAAACAAAAGGTAGACGCAATAAAGTGGATGGATAATAAACTACTCAACATCGTGATCAACTGTTTCTCTCCACATATTACACATTTTATTATCCACATATGTAGATACAGATTTGGTCAGTCGTAAAAATAAAGATGGCTTCACAACAAATGTGTCATGTTCATTTGATTTGACCAAGATCTGCAAAATGGTGGTTTACTGGGTTCTACTATTAAGTCAATATCGTTATCGTCAATTCATTCATACTGTTACGAACATGCTTTCGTCATAACCTATGTAACGGTTGCATCTCTAAAGGGCATCGATAACCACCCACAGATGTCTCCAATGCAAGAAAATCTATCCGTCAAACAACGAATTAGAGGTGGGAAACTATAGATAATTCTAGAATAATACTTTTGGTATATATATGTAACGATGTTATGAGTTAGTTAAGTTGTTAAGATATTACCAAACTGTAACTTATAAATAAATATATTTATATAAATTCGAACTGCTAGTTTTATTTAATTTCGCTACAATACTAATTAAGATAATAAGACTGAAAAAACTCCTACCAACTCTCATTTCGTGTAAATTTAGCAAGGTAGTGGATTTTGGACTTTGCTTCACGGAAACATAGAAATAAATCTGTAAAATGTCTAGCAAATAAAACGTTTAGTTCCAAATAAAGTGAGATTGCAGAAAGTCGATAGACATTCATGCCAAACAAGGAGAAAAATGACAGGAGATTTAGATTGTGCAGTACTAAGCAATATAAGAAACGGACTTGATATATTTGCACCTACTACAATCTTTCATTATGCAGTACACCATGATTTAAAAAAAAAATTATAGTTAATGAGATGTATTTACTCGTTTATGGATATATATTGGTATTTGATGTGTTCTAAATAAAATAAAATTATGAATTTAGCGTATGGGTACTGGAAAGTATTAGTACACATCTCGAAGGCTTCTAATTTGTTCGTCATGTTAACCTTCATAATGCAAATGTCACATCCATACAGTAATACACGATACACATTCACAATTCAGCTGAGAATTGCTCAGAATAGATCTAAGTTTCATAAATGCTCTTCTTGCAATTCCTATGCAAGTTTTAAGTTCTTCATCCGGATTTATTGTCTCGTTTATCCAATATCTTAGATATTAAAACTGGTTAACTTTTGTTATCGGTTCATTATTGACAATAAGTTGTATAGCGCCGAGGTCTTGTTTACTAACCACAAGTAACTTTGTTGGTGTTGTATTTATACTTAGTCTGTTATTAGAGCATTCTCTAGTAACTCAATCTATAAGGAATTGAAGATCTTCGATACTTTCAACCATGATTGCGGTGTCATCTGCAAATCTGATGTTATTAATAGTTTCTCCCCCATTTGAACTCCACATTGCCCTTCCAAGGCTTTGTTAATAATTAAAATCCACAAGGAAAACAATTCCTGTAGCTGGCTGTATACCACGTATACAGCCAGCAGAGGTTAGTCTTCGTAAGTGGGTATATTTATTTAAAAACCCTTAAAAGGGCTACATCAAAAACAACAAACGTTTTCGGACTAAACAGTCCATCATCAGGTTTAAAATCGCCTAAAATAAGTATAAACCATTTAGTTAAAACAAACGTGGTTATGAAATTTTGACTATGGTTAAAAAACAAGAATGGCTATACTTACTAGGTTAAAATGCCTGAGCTACCAAAATACATGGGTTTACCCTTTAAATTACATATATTTATAAAAGATTATACATCTTGTTGTTAAAAAAAACTGTGATGTTCAGTATTAAATTAAATATGACTTCAGGTGACATACATTGTAAAATTGAGTTCCAGAGCCGGGGAGAAAACCTGAACACACGGAGCTGGAGCTGGAAACTGATTTACATTTACAATATACCTATGAACGGTGTCAAAAACAAAATGTCAATGTAACATGGAACTATATTAGTTATACGTAGTATTACTACAGCCAAAAGATTCAAAAATTATTTTGAGGAAATTTTTGTCTGTTTTTTTTGCCTTTTGCCAGAATAGAAGCTCCTTTATTTCAATATAGATGTTCTAAAAGTCTCAGACCTTTATCATCTATTCCAATTGTTTCTAGATATTTAAACAGCCTACCATGTTGAACCCTATCAAACGCCTTCTTAAAATCTATCAAACAGACGTTAATTGGTTTCTGTACTTTCCATTATCGTTCAAGTAGTGTTAGCATTGAGAACAAAGCTTCCTTTCTTCCCAATACTTCTCTGAAACCGAATTGTTTATATCACGTTGTGTCTTCACATTTCTGCTTAGATTCCATTAAGAATTATCCTAAGAAGTAGCTTGAAGAGTGACTCATAAGACTAATTAGTCAAAAGTCTTTATATGATGATGTATTAGGTTTATTGGAAGTGGGATAAATGTAGACTCCTACCATATTTGTGGCAGTGTTCCAGTTTCGTATATGTGGTTATAAATGTTTGTTAGTTCTGAGACATTGTCGTCGTCTAGAAGTTTGAGCCAGTCTGATGATATTTGGTCAGGGCTTGGAGATTTTTCATTTTTGCCAATTGTTAACCAGTCAAAGAAAATTGTTTAAAATTATTTTATTTGCTCACGCCCATTAATAGGCGACACTTTGTAATTGAGTTTTCCAAAAATTGTAAACAATCGAATTTATGATTTTAGCATCAAATAAATAGTATACAGATTGAACTAAATAAATTCAGAACATACGAAATATTATGTATTTCGGCTCAATTTTGCTATAGGTGGTTGACCAACATAAGGTTGTCAAATAATTATATTATAAAAATCCAATACTTCAGCGGACTGCTGGATTCTGAAATCATAAAAATTGGAAGCTACACATAAATCTACAATTTTATTATGCTGTCAAACCAGTTATCGCTACTTTAGACAAGCCCTTCTTTGAGCGGTGTTGTCAACCTCATTCCTTTAGATGTTTCTTAAATAAGGTGTTATCCATAAAATATTTACAAGAAAAAAACAAAATAACTACAAACCATTAAGTTTATTTTTGTTATTAGTCTGTTGTAGTAGATTGGTAAATACAATGAAAAATATAGGCAAATATACGATTTATTTAAAGATACAAAGAAGATATAACTCTCAAAAAGATCCGCAAATCGGATTATTACACGGCGATTGGCAACATTGTTACGCAAACAACATTGTTGCGGGACAGATAGTTAAACGATATTTTATACAATGTCTAAACCCAGGTATGGATTTATTTTTGTCCAAGTTTTATATTGGTCCACTATTTCAAATGCAGTTCAAACAGACATTATATTAAATTGTATGATCCGTTTTAAATTCGTTCACTCTGTATTATATTTAAAAAAATGCTTTTAGCACTAGGTTAATAAAGTGTTTTGACCAATATCTCTAATGTTTCGTTTACTTTTTTTTGCAAAAATTTACTGCCGTTAAAGGGTAAATTTTGGCTTTTGCATTTTCTGTCTCCTAATTGCGTTCTATATCAACGTTGCCGGTATATCAGTTATTGGTACAATAGTAGTACAATTATTTAATAGCATTTAGCGGAAATGTTATTTAAACAACTACCGCCCACCTAAATGCACTTCTCCCACGCTGGCGAAAAATTCAATTAATTTATTTCCTGCCGTCACATCCGGAAAGCACGTCGAAGTCCTTTTATTCCATATGCATGTGTTCCACTTAAGGAACCAGTCCTTTCCAGACATTCTACTAATTAAATCGGGCGTTTTAGCTGATGTAGTGTTTTCGGTAGAATAAAAGAACAAATGGAAAGGGAAAAGGGTTGGACGATGCCTGGCTCAAAGTGAAAGAGTTCTAATTGGAAAATAAATTTTGCGTGTCTCTTACCGCTTGTCCCTTTATGTAAAGCTATAGCGTACAATTAGATGTTTTTTCTACTGAGTAGTTCTCAGCTTAAATGTAGTGAACAAAGTGAAGATATTATTATTATCCTTAAATTTTTGCAAGTTTGAACTGGTAAAAAATAGTGAAATTGTGAAATAGTAAAATAATTCTAGAAATTAATATTTTTCCATAAAAATAGATAAAAATTAAAACGGCAGGAATACTAAATTTTTCGAGAATACTAGTAAAATCCTTCTATTTCTTGTTGTCACTTAGTTTTCCATAAAACAGAAACCTTAAAAGTAGACGCAACCAGAGAACAGAAAAAGGAAAGATCCGAGAATAGAATTAGAATATTTCTTTCTCTTTGGGTCACCCATTACTAAGAATCGTGATTTTATTAATATACGTTAGTTTTCAAGTGTTTCACAAGAATAATCTCATTCAATGCCAGATCCCATTAGTCAACAGAGTGGATGACTGTCCTATGAGAAAGAGAATAATATAGGTAAATTATTTTCTTATTTTAGATCACATGCCTATTAATATTCCATATGTCGGCAATGTACAAAATTATTCAAAAGATTATTATGTTTATTGGTCACATTTTGATACGTAAAATGTAGACAAAACTTGACATAATAATTTAGTAACTCATAAAGTTCTAGGTCAGGGTCGGCACGTCGATCGCGATCGACCAGTTAATCTTAACCTTAGTTCGCTCGTCGTGCGAATCGAATAAAATAAAAAATAAAACATATATAAAGTAGAAAGATCTATATATCTATTTAAGGATTTTTAGAGCTGTCGCCGCCTTCCTTCTTGCAGCCAACGTCTTCAGTCCTTTCTGTTCTGCCATTCTCCATCTTAAAGGTCTCGTCTTCTATGCCTCGTCCACTTTATCCCTCCATGATCTTCGGGGTCTACCTATTTTCCTCTTTCTATTGGGCTCCAATCTGAAATCATTGCTATCCACATTGTATGATCTGTTCTTCTCACATGTCCATACCAAATTAAACGTTTTTCTTCGATGTAGCTGAGTAGGTCTTGTTCTACTGCCATTCTTCGTTTTATCGCCTCATTTCTGATGCGATCTATTTTTGTCACTCTGCAGCTTCTTCTCATGAACTACATTTCAGTTGCTGTGATTGTGGACCTGTTTCGTTTATTTAACACCCAATTCTCTGCTCCATAGGTCATTATACTGCGTGACAAGGTGTTATAAATTCTCTTCTTTGTATTTCTGGTAATCTGTCTATCCCACAGTACTCCTTTCATTTGGTTAATACATGTTCTTGTCTGTGCTATTCTGCTGGTTATCTCTTGCTCAAAGGTTCCATTTTTGAGTTTTTTTTTAACCTATTCTCTATTCTTCCATTGTTGGATATAGGTCTCCCCCAGTTTCTCTCCATCTTTCACTATCTTGAGCTGTTATCTGCCATGTGGGACCTCCTTGTTTCCTGATAAGTCTTTCCACCTCATCTGTGGTCTGCCTCTTAATCTCTTTGCATTGTATGGACGCCACTTTCCGACGGCATTGTTCCATTTCATTTCATTTCATTTCCATTTCAGTTTTGCTGCTTGTTCTTTTGCGTCTACTGTCTTTGTTCTGGTTCTGATCCACTGGTTACGTTTTCTATCTTTAAGTGATATAACCAACAACAACAGGGAAAGTTCCTGCAGATATGCAGGACAGGTACGAATAAGGCATTGCCAAATAAGTACCCGCGGATAAACTGAGGATATGACATTAGGCAGCGGTAATGTCGTTACTGAATTAAGGCTATGGGAAGTAAAATTCTGTAGGCTTAATTCCAGATACTTACAGCCGTCACTCACATTATGAGTTAAGCGGCTGTGAGACTGCGAAAATGGCAGCGTCTGACCCGAGTGGGCGGCTGCAAACAGCGTCTGTTTCCAGAGTGGGCGGCTGAAACACACTTGCCAACCCGTCTGGCCAGCGTGGTGAGTTCACGGCCAATCTACTCCCCCCCTCTTGTGACAGATTTTTGAGAGTATGAATCCTAAATATTTGAATTTTTCAGTGCTGTTAATTTCCCTATCATCGTCCATTTCTAAGTTTCTCGCTGGTTCTTGCTCTGTTGTTAAATATTCGGTCTTTTCTAGGTTTATTTCCTGTCGATTTTTTGTGTATTCCTTTTCTAATTTTCGGAGCATATAGCACAAATCTTTTTCATTATGAGCCGTTGCCACTTGGTAATCTGCAAAGCTTAATGTGTACAAGAAGTTGTCCCGGATTGGTATTTCCATCCCTTTACATTTGCTTTTCCATGGTTTTAATATTTGTTTGAGGAATATCTTGAACAGTGTCGGAGATATAGAGCATCCCTGCAATAAGCCTTTTGTGGTCTTAAATTTGTTGGAGTATCCATTACCGGTTTTAATTCTTACCTTGTTGTTGTTATAAAGGTTTTTTACAGCTTCTATTAACCTCTGAGTTATTCCGATTTCATTCATCGTGTTCCATAGTTGTTTGTTATGAACCGTGTCATATGCTTTTTTTAAATCTATGAATGCCATGTGTACTGGTCTATGTTTTGCCATTTTTTTCAAATAATTGTTGGAGTGTATATATGTGGTCTATGCAAGAACTTCCTGCAGTAAACCCCACCTGATCTTCTCCGATTTTATTTGAGATAGATTTTTCCAGTTTTTCTTTCAGTATTTTTTCATATAACCTGCCCATACATGCTATTACCCTAATGCCTCTGTAGTTCTCGCATTTCTTCTTATCTCCCTTTTTATGTATCGAGGTTATATATGCTTTGGACCATTCATCTGGTATTTCGTTTAGGTTTATACCGTTACTAAACATTTCGTGTATACTTATGTGTAGTTTGTCCGTTCCGTACTTAATTAGTTCATTAACGATTCCTCCTGGTTCCCGAGATTTTTTGTTCCTTAAAGTCTTTATGGCATTCTTTACTTCGATTAATGTTATCTCAATCTGTTCTTCATTCTGACTTTGTTGTTGTTCATGTTCTGTATGTGTCTCTCATGTAGATAGATAGACCCTTAAATTATCCTAAATTATAACAAAATTGTTCAATCCAAAAATTATCCGATAATCCACGAAATCCACGTGTCCACCTGATGACACCAGGGCCGAAAATACTTATCTTTATCACAGTTGCGCAATTCTTAGTCTTCACTGGCAGTTGTCAACTAAACGTGCTTATCGGTGTAGTTACTATTATTTGTTAGTCTCTTCACGAGTGCTAAAACATAGTTTTAATTGTGATGTAAACCCATTATTTATAAAAATAAATCCTTCAAAGTGTATATGTCTATTGTGCCATTCAAGTATCGCAGTTAAAAAAAGGTAACGTTGAAAGACATTTTAATAGTACTCATCCGAAAATAAACACAGAATATCCCGCCAATAGTAGCGAAATTATTCAAAAAGAGAAAGTGAAACAGTTAAAAAACAATAATTAGTTAGGCAGCAGTGTGTATTATTACAAGTCAACGATAAAACTAAAGCCACCACTCTAGCTTCTTACAAAGTGTCTCAAGTTATTGCCAAAAAGAAGAAACCCTTTGAAGATAGCGAGTACATCAAGGAATGTTTTGTAGAAGCTGCAAACTGCCCATTTAAAGGTTTTAAAAATAAATACGAAATAATGTCGGCTATAAACTCCCTCTAGCTTTCAGCGTGAAACGTACCTAAACGAGTGGAAAATATGTCAGAAGATGTTGTTTCTAAGATGAAGACGGACTTACAGCGATATATTTTCTTCTTCTTACAATTTGACAAGTCCACAGATATTAGTGATACTTCCCAACTAGCCATATTTGTCAGAATGATATTCGATGTTTTTACTGCTTGTCAGCTTGTTACTACTGTTAACAAGGAATAACTTATTGAAAATTATTCCTTTAAGAAGACGGACTTG
>OU898276.1:171607616-171626616 GCA_918026665.1 Diabrotica balteata | reverse complement strand
TAATATAAATTTCGTCTAAAGTCTAATAATAGTTACATAAAATAATTGTACAAAAGATTGTTAAATAACACACTAATATCACTCAGTAAAAGTATCTTTGTTTTCACAAAAATCTAAATCACATCCACATAATGGTACACAGTTGACATGATTTTTCTTGCAGTTGCAAGCATTAGTTTTGCAAGTCTTTTTGCATTTGCACGGTTTCCCAACCCACCACTATCAGACATATAATATCCATATTGTGTAAAATTGAAAGTTTGATAGCGGGAATATATGGCATTTTGCCAAATATATGTTTTAGCGAAAGCTCTTAACAAGTGTTGGTAAAGTGCGTCAGAGGTACAAGGTATATTGGCTAGATTAAATTAAATTTTTCAGTCACACTGTCTTTTCGTCGAAGAGCAGCATTTTGTATTGTTATGTAAAAATCTACTTTAGGTTTTTGCACTAACTTAATATTGTTGATGTTATTACAAAAAATACAAACTAAATTTTCTTCGGTAAGTTTTCATTTAAGAAGAGGTGCGGAAAAAGACATTTTAAATCCATTCACAATTTTTTTAATAACACATTAATAATATAATACCCTTTGAATGGGCATTAAACAATAGTCTTCCTAATGATCGTTTAAGTAATAACAAATCAAGTATGAGCGCGCGATTGTTAAACAGGTAAAAACTTGCATTTTTGCGATAGTATATTGTTTTTAAACACCGCGCAATTTAAAATTAAGTTTACTAATATTAATATTTACTGCATTGTATTATTTAAATAATAATTTAAAAATATTATTTACAATTGATATAAATAAATCTATACTCAATATATAATAATTATATTGTTAAAATTTGGAAGAAAAAAAAGTATATACGGTTATTACATTGCGATGATTGATTTATTTAATTAACCCAATGACAATAATTAATACCTACATAAATAAATTATGGAAAAACTATGTTAATAAACTTCAAGGATTTGTTCGGGTTTTTTTGCGTAAGTGTATATGTAAACTATGCATAAGTACGATAGAAGCGCACTCTAGCGCGCCGCGCCGCGGCGGCTGAAAAATCGAGTGTATGCGCATATTTAACAATTAAAAAACAACGGTCTAAATTAAAATAATCCCCGATTACTCTTCACAATCTTGAAATTGAATGTTTAAACTTCGATTTAGACACTTGGTTAACTCAAAAATAATAATTTACATATGTGTTTTCAAGCCTCAAAAATGCGTATTTTGGCGCTTTTTTTAGACTTGACAAGAGACCTTTTTATTTAAAATGACCAAAAAACCTAAAAAAACGTTTTCCAGATTAAAAAAAAATATTTTTGGAATTTGTTTAAAAAAAATTGTTTTAAACAATTTCTGCCCAAAAATTTCGCCCGGCACCCTTCAGATTTGTTTAAAGGGGACATTTTTGAACCGGAATCCGCAAAGAAACCGAATCAGAAACATTTTCCCAACGGGAGCAGCCTCACAGCCTGGACTAAATCGTAACCACTGGTTTAGTATACTTATAAAAAATCAGTGTAAATCCTAGCCTATGCTGATGATATCAAGATTGTTGAAAGAACGGAAAACATGTAATGTATGAGAAGCGTATGTAGTAATAAAAGAATCAGCTAGAAAAATAAGTTTAATAATAAACACCAAAAAAAATGAAGTATGTGAAAATAAGCACGCGCAACTACAAATCCTACGACCACTTGTTATAGAAAACGGCGTCATAGAAGCAGTGAATGAATTTGTATACGTAGGAGCGCTCCTTAACACTAAAAATAATACTACCACAGAGATAAACCGTAGAATTTGCACAGCCAACAGATACTATTTCGGGCTCAACCTTTCCTTAACACGTTGCGTACGGCGTGAGACAATACGTGTCTCACACTCGATTTGATCCTTGGACGGCGTGGCACAAATGGTGTACCACATAGTATACTTACACTTAGACGGCGTGTATTACAAAACGGTTCATGCGACTGTGCTATTTAAGCAGGAATACAAAAAGAGCCGTCCTAGTGAGAGGCTGATATACGCCCGGACGTTTGTTTTGATTTTATGAACCAATTTTTGGTAAGGTGAATAAAAAAATGTAAATAGTAAAAATTCTGTTTTAGTGGAAAGCTATAATAAGCATATGAAACATCGGAATATTAGTAAATTATAACGAAACATGTAAAATTACAAAAAAAACATTATTTCTTGTTCATCTTATGTTCATGAAAGAAACAAGGAATACCATAATTCTTTTTACACCCATTGCATTGCCAAAGTGATCGGGAACAAGTATTCGCTGCAGTGTTCCTTTTATTTAATTCTTTTAAGGCCTTATAATACGTGGTTCCATGTGGTCTACACGATCATCATCATCATCAACTAGCCTCTAACGTCCACTGCTGAACATAGGCCTCTCGCATGCTTTTCCACTTAGTCCGATTTTGCGCCATCTGAATCCAATTTGTAGTCACTCTTTTTATGTCATCTGTCCATCTTGTTGGGGGTCGACCTCTATTTCTGTAAGCTTGTATTCGGGGTCTCCATTCCAAAATTCTTTTTGTCCACCGGTCATCAACTGATCTTGCTACATGACCTGCCCAGTTCCACTTTAGTGTTGTTATCCTTTCAATAACGTCTGCTACTCCTGATCTTTTGCGGTCTCTACGATGTTTACCGAATAATAACCTTGCAGCTAACAGCTCTCTGTATTCCGTTATTTGAATTGTTTTCTGTGTTACCTCCTTATATATTAGAAAAGAATTTACTAATGCACATCCAAAAATCAGTTCAACTGCTAATTTTCGGTACCACTTATTACCTCGTCTAAGGCAATGAGAGTAAGACTTGAGTTGATTTGATAAATCAATGTAGCTCTTGCACCTGTTGTAACTAACGACAGCAGTTGGTTTCTCTATTTCACCGCGTCTGTTCTTTATTTTAGTGGTATCTACTTGATGTTTTGTCGTAAGCATCATCACGTCACGTTCGTCTTTCTACTTTAGCATTACTGTACCAGTAGAACTTTCTTCAGCAACAATTTTTTTTTAATTTAGTATTAACCACTTTGGGAGAATTGAGTTTACGATTACCTCTTACAATACCAACTAGGTGTGTATTTCTTTCTAATAATTTGGTTGCAAGACTCACATTTGCGTAATAGTTGTCGGTGTATAAATACGCCCACAGTCAAGTAGATTATCCATCAAATGCAACACAACTCCTGCGGAAGCACTACCATCGTCAGTCTTATCATTACCAGAATACACTTTGAAATTGTATGTGTACCCAAATATAGTACAAAATTTCTACAGTTTTAGGCCAAACTTATGCCGTTTGTTCTTGATATATTGCCTAAATTTTGTGCGTTTTTTAAACGGCATAAGTGTCTCATATATGCATACTTCTTCACATGACACCCTTACTGCTGGAAACTGTTCAATTAGCTTCTCGAGGAGTGGAGTAATTTTTCTTAGCTGATCATTTACTACAGATCGGTCATTATTGTCGCTAAAGTACCACATCTTTAATAGCTCTTCAAAACGATCTCGAGACATTATACTTTTTATCGAATTGTATACAAAATGTCGTTACTCCAGTATGCTTTTATTCAAGGATATTTGACTAATCCCATACCACATAATAATGCCAAAAATTTTTTTCATTTTAGAAGTATTTGTGGGAACCCACTTCTTTTTGTGTTTCCTCTTATTTGACGGTGTAGTATAATTTTGTAAAACCTCCTGTGCATATAAGTTGGTTTGTTCAACTACATAATTTATTATGTCGTCAGTAAGGAAGATCTTGAAACAATCCTATGGTTCTTGATCTATATAATTCTCGTAATACGAAGATTTTTATTCCATCGTTTTCTACACTGTAATCGAATGTTTTCAGCGATGTTCCATCAACTTCCCTCCACTGAAATTGCTCGCTATGACACACTTCTTCAGTAATTGTGGCCATCAAATACTACTTGTATAGTTTTCTCTCTCTTCAATCCTGACCCCCCCAGGGGGAGTGTAGTGGTCGACGTGATGTCGTGTATTGTCCGTCTCCAGAGATCTCTGTCTCTGGTCATTTCTTTTAATTCATGCATAGGTCTTTGGCATATTCCTATAATTTGATATATCTATCTTGTTGGGGATCTTCCTCGTGATCTTTGGCCTTCTACCTTTCCTTGTATTATGAGTCTTTTCATGTTTTCTGTGTTTGCTCTCATAACATGCCCAAAATATTTTATTCTTGTATAGTTACATCAATAGTATTTGATTGTTGTTTAACAGTCCTTGTTTCTTGCATTGAAATAGTTTCATGTGAACCAGATTTCAAATCCATCTACAAAAAGTTTACCTGTTTATTGTTGACAAAATAAAAATAAAGTTCAATAACTTACGGTTGCAGAAACCACATTAGAAATACCTTCGCCAGATTTTTCATAATTTTTCTTGACACGTTTTTTGGGTACTGGCTCCTCGCAACCATCATATCAGAAGAATACTCATTGGAAGATTCAGGTTCATATTCTTCTGACAAATTAACATCGGCAAATTCGCTTTCATTATCCTCACCAGACATAATCTCATCCCAAATGGCTTGCTGACGGCTCTGTTCTTTTTCATAATCTCCCACATTGCAATAAATGGCACGATAACAACACTCCGTCAGCAACTACTAATAACAACTAAGACTACTTCTAACTAGACACAGAATACAAACGATCTGCAAAATCAGTCACCCCACTACCACAGTATAGTGCTTGCACTATACTGTGCCACTACTATAATTCCAAGAACCATGAATATGCATTTGGCGTGAAATATAGCATGTGGTACGCGTAACAAACCACGACGGTTATGAATAAACAAATTAATCCTTGGCCGGCGTAGAAACAAACGTTGTGCCAGAAAGTATATTCTAAAAAAACTTATGATATATCGAAAATCAAACAAGAAAAATTACTGTGGCATGTTAATTAGGTAAAAATGAATCTAGATACATAAAACAAAAACGCCTGCTGGGGGTATATTTTTTTGTACAGCAGTACGCAACGTGTTAAATTCACAATTATATCGAGAAATACAAAAATAAAACTCTAACAAAAATTAACAAAAACATTTTAGGATGTTTTGAAAGAATAGTAAGTACTAAGGCGAGTCTATGGAGCAGTGAACGAGAATGGAGTGCGGAGAAGACATACAACTTCGATCTTTATAAAATATACCAAGAACCTGATATCATAAAACATATTAAGATAGGACGTTTGAGGTGGATAGGTAGGGCATATAATGCGGATGGAACAAAATGACCCAACTAGAAAAGAGCTTATTAATAGACCCATTGGTCAGAGATAAAGGGGAAGACCCAAAATAAAGTTCCTATGTAACATGGATAAAGACATAAGAAAAATCGGAATACGTGCTTGATGGAAAAAGGCGGTAAATAGGGACGACTGGAGAGAAATTCTTGAGAAGGTTAGGACCCATGCCGGGTTGTAAAGCCATAATTATAATGATACTGACATTTTATTATTAATGATCATTACTATTCTTAAATAATCTTATTTGGACTTGGCATCGAGGCTTGAATCCGAACGATACTGTCAAAATACGCTCCGTATTAAAATATAAATTTAGTGTAACAAAGTGAAAAATAAACTAATACAAATAGACTACAGTGAATTCAGACCGACGGCTGTTCTTCCGATAAAAATATTTTGTCAAAATTCAGCAGATATCAGTGAGTAAGCATTGCAAAAAGCACAATAACCTCTTTAAACAATTAATAAACAATAGACAAAAACATCCGATAAGAGCTGAAGTGCTGTCTGAAATAAAAGCGACGTTGCCGGCTATTGAAAAATTTCTGCATTAAAGCCGAATCATTATTACGATAATCCAAATCTGAGTATAACTTCAAAGTGCTGAGAAGGGTTGAAGCTCCGACAAGTCGATTGGGCGGACACCCTTACCGCGGTACAATGGAGCAAATACTAGAAAAATTAGAGAAAATCGACGAAAGAAATGTAAGAATCGAAAGCAAAATAGATAAAATGCAAGTAGACCTGGATAAATTAAATAAAGAAAACGAACAGTTGAAGGCAGATAACAAAGCAATGAGAACTAAAATCACAGAACAAGAAGTTAGAATCGAAATACTGGAAAGACAAGCTAGAAGAAAAAACATAGTAATACAGGGGGTTGAAGAAAACCAAACAGAAAGCGAACAAGAGATGATAAATAAGATAAAGGGGATAACGAAAAAAATCGGCGTACAAATAAACCTAGATGAAGAACTGGTAGAGATGAGAAGAATAGGCAGACAAGGTGATCCCCAAATGTACCCAGACCCATCATAGTAGAAATGAAAAAGGAAGCTACGAGAATGGAAATTCTGAAGGCTGCTAAAAACCTAAGAGGAACTAAAATATATATCAATGAGGACTTCCCGAAGAAAATACTACAAGAAAGGAAGCATCTTCTCCAGTACATGAAAATGGTACGCCAGGAAGGACACACAGCCGCATTAAAATACAATAAATTATGGATAAATGGTGAACCGTTCTCACTGGAGCAACTAGAAGGCATAGATGTAAATTACTGGAAGAAACCTGAAGAGAAGAAGGGTAACGCTAGGACAATAAACGACAGATCTCCCATATCTGATAATATAGATCCAAGAGGGAAATTGATGAAAATGGCTTCAAAAAACTAACAAAAAATATAACAAAAGACAGCGACAGTATAACGGAGTTGGCAATGAATACGGACATGAAACTGTTTTGTAAGAAAAGACGCAAAAACAAAACAAAACAAAATAAAGCAAGAAACAAAAATAAAAAAATAAGAATAGGAACGTGGAATATCAAAACACTTCTAAGACCAGGCAAAATGGAAGAGTTGGCAAAAGAAATGATAAAATACAAGATGGGAATACTAGCGCTACAAGAAATAAGGTGGGCAGGAGAAGGGATGATTGCTAGAAGAAATTACACAATGTACTACGCAGGAGAAAGCAAACAGGGGCGCAATGGAACTGCCTTTCTAGTTAGTAACAGCGTAAGAGACAAGATTATTAACTTTAAAGCGGTTGATGGAAGAATATCATATATTAGAATGAAAAATAAACAAGCACATTTAACATTTGTTAACATATATGCGCCTACTGAGAATGCTCCTGAAGAAGAAAAGAATGAATTCTATGATAAACTTGAAGAATTGTACGAAAAAATACCAAAGAACGACATACTAATCCTATTAGGAGACTTCAACGCAAAGATAGGGAAAGAAGACACGAACAGAGAAATCGCAGGAAAAGAAACAATTCATCAAAATACGAATAACAATGGCAAGAGAATATGTAATCTAGCAGCAGCAACCAATACTTTTATTATTAGCACTCAATTCAAGCACAAAAAAGAGCACAAAGTAACGTGGCTTATACCTGGAACAACAGATGGAAACCAAATAGACCACATCCTAATCTCAAAAAAATGGAGAACAATTTTTCAGAATGTAAGGTCTTACAGGGGAGCCAATGCTGATTCGGATCACATTTTGGTGATAGGCGACATGAAATTGAAGATACTTAAAGATAAAAACGACAGAAAGAAAAGAAAGAGGTGGAATCGGTCGAAACTAAATACAGATAATGCAAACAGAAAATTCTGCACTAAATTGGAAGAAAAACTACTAGTCCTAAAACCATCGAACATAGATAAAACATGGGAAGACATAAAAGATAGTATCTTAACAACAGCAGAGGAGACGATAGGACTAATGGAAAACAATAAAAGAAAGGATTGGTACGATGAAGAATGCGAGCAAGCTAGTAAAGACAAGGACAAAGCAAGACACAGGTGGGTGGCCACAGGGAAACAAGAAGATCTCCTACACTATAAAGAGAAGAAGAAAGAGTCAGACAAATGCTGCAAAAGAAAAAAGAAGAAATGGATCAAAGAATTACTGCAGGAACTCGAAGCCAATAGTAATGACAATGCAAGACTATACAAATACATAAAATCACAGAGAAAAAAAGAGATACCAGCAAATATTGGAAAAATAGAATGGGAAACACACTATAAAGAACTGTTTAAAAAGAAAGACGATGCTGAAAACGCAGAAAATGAAGAACAAACAGAAAATAGGAATGGAGAACAATCAGAGCCTCCCTCATACAGCGAAATATTGGCGACTATAAACAGATTAAAGACAAGGAAAGCAGCAGGACCAGACGATATTATAAATGAGTTCTTTAAGAATGGGGAGAGGAACTAGCCCACAGAATCCACAACCTAATAGAACGAATATGGGAAGAAGAAAGCATGCCGAACGACTGGAATTGTGGTCTGATAACACCAATCCCTAAAAAAGGCGACAAGACGAAATGTACTAACTACAGGGGAATCACGTTATTAAATACAATGTACAAAATATTAACTAATTTGATCAGACAAAGAATAGAAAAAGAAACTAGAACAAAAATAGGTGAATACCAACATGGATTCAGAGAAGGTAAGTCAACAATAGATGCAATACACATTGTAACGCAAATAGTCGAAAAAAGTTACGAGCACGGAATAGATCTACATATACTGTTTATTGACTACAAGCAAGCTTTTGACAGTGTAATAAGGGAGGAGCTAATTAAGGATATGAATCAATTAGGCATCCAAGAAAAATTAATAAGTCTCACGAAAATGACGATGAAGGAATCCAAGGCACGAATCTTAACAAAGGAAGGCCCGTCAGATGAAGTACAAATGGAGGTAGGTGTCAGACAGGGAGACTCCCTGTCAACAACATTATTTAACATTGCCATAGAGGGCGCAGTAAGAGCAGCCAAAATTATGGGAACGATTATCGAATCTTCAGCCCAACTGATTGCGTATGCAGACGATATTGCACTGGTTACTAGAGATTTAAAAACCATGCAGAACATAATATTAATACTAGATAAAGAAGCAAAGAAGAGAGGGCTAGTAATAAACCAAAGCAAAACGAAATACCTCAAGTGTTCAAGAGAGAATACGAATATAGAGAAAGAAATTAAGCTTGGTGCATATACATTTGAAAGAGTACACCGTTTCAAATACCTGGGAGTGATGGTAAATGACAGAAATGATAGAACAGATGAAATAAATAAACGCATCCTACTGGGTAATGAAACCTACTGGAACTACCAAAAATTCTTGAAAGAAAAACACATTAGTAAGAAAACCAAATTAAAAATTTACAAGACTGCAATCAGGCCAGTGATCACCTATGGTGCAGAGACGATGTGCCTAACACAAAAAGATGAAATGAGGTTAGAAATCTTAGAGAGAAAGATAATTCGACGAATAATGGGGCCGGTGAGGATAAGTGTAGGCGAATTTAGAAGATTAACCAATGAAGAAATTAAAGAAGTCATCGAGGGTGAAGACATAATCAAGTTCGTTAAGACGCAAAGGCTCAGGTGGCTGGGGCACACAGAAAGAGCTAACCCAGACTCTACGCTAAAGCGAATAACTGGATGGAGACCAACAACAAAGAGACCAAAGGGGAGACCCAAAACAAGATGGAGAGATCAAGTCTTAGCAGACATAAAGAAGCTGAGAATCTACAATTGGAAGGAGCGCTGTAAGGATCGGAAAGAATGGAGGAAAATTGTAGACAGGGCCAAGTCACACACGCTGCTATAATAATAAAAAAAACAACAGCGGGACCGATTCTCCGCAATAAATGAATCAGAGAGCCCAAAAGGGCGGCAAACACTCCGCCAGGAGTGAATAAGCCATGATGATGATGATGATGATGATGGAATAATCTTATTTATTATATTACTATTATTAAATAATATTGGAAATAGTATGTATGCTTTGCTTTTTATTGTTTTATCCACTAAAAACGTTTAGTACTAATTGCTTTGCTATAATTTAACGATCTTTATCTAATTTAATGCTTACTGAAATATCTACTTTACCCAGAATACAATTAGTGCTATATAAAATGTTTCACATGTTTCTTTTATTTTTTTTAAGTCTACGAATTGTGTGATAATGTAACTAGTATACCTAAAATTTATACACAGACTGCAGTACATAAACATTAAAAATGTAATTTCCAGGTGATTTGTACAGCCCATGTGGTTTTAACGCAACATCCTTGGTATCCTGATGGGCTTTCAGGGGGGCGATCTGGAAGAACATTACTTAACGAAAAAAAGCAGCAAGATGCGGTGTCTGATGGAATAGTACCCCTGTCCGGTGTGCCAGCCAAACATAATCCTCTTTTAAGATATATAGTTCTTCCAGTAATCCCTTCGCACACTATTTTAGACGATTATTACTCTATTTCCCACACCTGTATTTCCCACACCTGTATTTTCTCCACCCGTATTTCCCACGCCCGTCTTTCCCTACAAGAATCCATGGTTAAATAAAAAAAACTTTATTAAACATGTATCATTTACCAGGGTAATAAAGCAAAAGGTTGACGATACTCCATTAAGAGATGCATTAACTTTTACTCGTAAGATTGTACGAATACCACTTAAGAAAGTATCACGCCGTGTGTCTGATATAATATATCCTCTAAAGGATTCATTAGTCCACGACGATGCTCATTCAAGACATGCATTACCCGATACATGGGATGGGGTTGCACGGGCTCAACTTGCGAAAGCATCAACTCGTACCTTGTCTGATGCATCAATTCCTGTGTCTGATTCACCAGTCCACCACGATTCTCATCCAAGACATACAATACTCGATACATGGGATGGGATTGCACGGGCTCAACTTGCGAGAGCATCAGGACGTACCTTATCTTGTGCATCAATTCCTGTGTCTGATTCACCAATCCACCACGATGCTCATCCAAGACATACATTACTCGATACATGGGATGGGATTGCACGGGCTCAACTTGCGAGAGCATCAGGACGTACCTTGTCTGATGCATCAATTCCTGTGTCTGATTCACCAGTCCACCACGATGCTCATCCAAGACATACATTACTCGATACATGGGATGGGATTGCACGGGCTCAACTTACGAGAGCATCAGGACGTACCTTGTCTGATGCATCAATTCCTGTGTCTGATTCACCAGTCCACCACGATGTTCATCCAAGACATACATTACCCGATACATGGGACGGGATTGCACGGGCTCAACTTGCGAGAGCATCAGGACGTACCTTGTCTGATGCATCAATTCCTGTGTCTGATTCACTAGTCCACCACGATGCTCATCCAAGGCATACATTACTTGATACAGGGGAGGGGATAGCACGGGCTCAATTTGCGAGAGCATCAGGACGTACCTTGTCTGATGCATCAATTCCTGTGTCTGATTCACTAGTCCACCACGATGCTCATCCAAGGCATACATTACTTGATCAGGGAGGGAGCATCAAGCAGACGACCCGTCTGATACATCAATTCCTGTGTCTGATCACAGTCCACCACGATGCTCATCCAGCTACATTACTTGATGCAGGGAGGGGATAGCACGGGCTCAATTTGCGAGTGCATCAGACGTATCTGGTCTAATGCATCAGTTCCTATCTCCGATGCACCAGTCCACCACGATGGTCATCCAAAACATCCATTACCCGACACACGGGATGGTATTGCAAGGCGGCTTGTGAGTTTTACGCCTGTTAGTGGTTATCCAAATTACCCATTGACGAGATCATTACATAACCACGGAAAACAATCAGATGTTCCTGTGCATGATTCATTTATACCACTGTCAGATTCACCAATCCACCACGATAATCTTTTAAGACAAGCGTGGCCTCCTATCCTAAGAATTCCGTTTACTTCCCATCCTAGACTTGTGAATTTTAATCAAAGACATTTGCATGGCAAATCATTACCAATCCAGGGAGAACAGTCCGATGCTATTGTATCTGATGCAGTGTTGCCCAAGTCCAGTTCCCTATTTAACAACGATGCTTTAAGACATGTATTCCCTCCTTTACCTAGACCGCATTAACTATCAATTAGAAAATAGATTCAATAATAACTACCATTCCTGGAAACTTGAAATGTTATTCTTCGATGTTAAGGAATGAACCCAATATTAATTAAAGCTGTTGAAAATATTTTTAAACTGTGTTTACTAAATTAAGTGTTTGAAATAAAAAATAATTCTTAACAAAAAATATGCATTTATTTAGTGCCTAAATTATTACACGGAATGAAATCATAAACTGTAAAATAATTATAGAGTAACCAAAAAAATACCTGGGAACTTGGATTTAAGAAAATAACGATCAAACAACAGAAATAAGGGACAGAATAGAAATAACAAGAAATTAGTTTGTAAAAATTAAAACGGTTATCTCCAATAAAGACCCAAGATTAGAGCTAATAGTAAGAGTTCTCAGATTTTACGTGTTTCCGATACTACAATATCATCGGCTATAGAATAGTGATACAACACAAAAACATGTAATTTTTCAAAACAGGGGTTTAAAGTTTGTCTGCCAATAATTTTGTTTTATTTGTTTTGGTTAAATATGCATTGGGATTTACAAAAAAATATTTGGTGTATTTGGAAGAGCGTTATATAGCCTTTTAAAGTTAACCCTTATTTTGAGTTGTGTCACTATTGCACACCAACATTTTGTCTTTTAAGACTAATTAAGGCAAAGACAAAACTGGAATTTTTTGTTATTCCTATCAACTGAAATAAAGGTTCAATAGAGAAAACTACAAATTACTTGAATGAGAAAATTTTGTTTATTAACACCTATAAGAAGTACAAAATAAAAAAGTATATATTGATAATTGTAGGAAAAGTTATGATTAACTTTAAATGTCGGAGGAAATCAGCGTGAATTGGTGGAACACTCTAGTCTTCAGAAAGGCTAGTAAGGTCTTCTTTCTTCTTTTTAGTTAATGGTAGGCTACCAGTGTAATCCTTTTCTAATTATATAATGTCGATGCTCTCTAAACCTTGTCTTGTTTTCTTCTTGGTGGTATCAACTGATATGTAATTCTCTTGTGCAAAGTTTAAAATATTAGTGAGTACCAGAGCTTTTTTACATGAATTTCACATATATCGTTAAAATGAAAACAATTTCCTTGGACATATTCATTGAAAATTGTCGCTGTTTTAGTATTTAACTTTTTCAGAGCAAAAAAGTCATTATGACATAATTCGTGTACTTCGAATGGTTGTTTACAACAAGCAGTTGGGATTAGCATTCTATTATAGAGTGCTAGAGTTAGGAAAAGATAAAGAGGTCTTAAATACAGTTAAAGTCAGAAAACTGTAATATCTGGGACATGTTATGAGGGGCGAGCGTTATAACTTGTTGCAATTAATAATGCAAGGAAGAATACAGGGTAAAATGATTCGCGAAAGAAGACGCATCTCCTGGTTGAATAATTTGAGAGCTTGGTGTAACTGCACTTCTACTGACCTCTTTAGAGGAGGGGCGTCGAAAATGCGAATTGCCATGATGGTTGCCAACATTCTTAGAGGAGATGGCACGTGAAGAACCAAATCGCGATGAATTATAGAAGAAACTTTGAAATAAATTACAGCGTACTGATACAATTATTAAATCAGGTACTTGTTTTTTCCTTGGACAACACAATTGTCTAAGTAAAATATTAATTTTAAATTGTCAGAATCAGTGTTTATAGATGTTTGTTCCAAATACATCAGCAAGTACAATCCAATTTATATGGCACCTTTACTGCCTTGTCCTTCGTGCCAAACATAGCTGCGCACATTTCTCAGCCCCTTTTTCTGAAGTACACATATAGAGAAATAGAAAGCGGTTACGTCTCCTTTTGGTGTCGGTAAAGCAGCTTGTAGGTTAACACAAGCTGCACTACCGACACCATAATGACCATAAGACAGTGGATCTTAACCTATTCGAAGCTGGAGAACACTTGACAAATTTTGAAAAAGTCGCGGAGCACCATTGTATTATTTTATAGAAAACACTAAATAAGGGTTGCAAATGTAAATACATATCGCACCCCCAGTGCAAGACTGCAGTAAGTCAGAATAAGTAAGTTTCGAGATAAACACGATTTTGTTTATTTTCGTGCTAATATCGGTAAAATAAGACACAAGTTTTAAGAAAAATTAACATTTAATTGTGATTTGGCTTGCTTTTCAGCTTATATTACATTAATCAAAAATAGAATATTAAATTAAATAATATTAATGCTAAAAAAAATCGGAATTTTAAAGTTACAACACTTTTACACGGAGAAAATTGTAAAAAGTGTAGACACATTTTGTTAGTTGTTGTTCTCTTCTCGTATATTATCTTGAGCCTAAATATTTTTATAAAAAGTATGGTGGGCTTCTGATATCCTACCTGAATGGCTTAAGTATACCAAATCTTTCTTTTTGGTCATTTGAATTTTTGGCTGTTCTTTGTAGGCAGGTTTAAGTAGCAATTCTCGTATATTATGTGTAGTCCGTGATGATTTGATTAAAATAATTCTATAGTTCGTCATTATAGTTGTATTAGTTGCAGAATTTGTATATCGTCCAGTCCAGTTGTCCACTTCACATTTTCTTTATTTTGATCAATTTCATAGTTGTTTCTCAAAAGAAAGGTTCCTGAAACAAGAAATTAATGAAGTACCTTGTTTCCCTTTCCCGTATACTATGTAGGATGAACCACTCTTTTGCTAAATTTCACTGCAGTTGCCCATTCAGTAGAAACATAAATTGGACCGCTTTTCAGCACTCTTTCCTTTTGTCGCTCTATTAATGAGTGCATGTTGTCACCAGCGTTTTGTGTGTGGCCTGTTTTTAAAAACTTGTAACTTGGGGTTTAGTATGGTATTAAACTTTACATTTAATAGATTTCAAGAAATCAGAGAGCTACCCAGAATAAATAGGTACCTAATAAAATGACTTACCGCTAGCGGCAATTTAATCTTTCTATCTCTGCACATGTTCCTGATAGCCACAATTCCTTCGCTTTGTAATGACAATGTCATAACAAGGTAGAAAATTTATTTGTAAAACTTTCAATATTTTTAATAAAATTCAAAACAAAAGGACTATAATAAAAATATGTAAATCAGACTACTATGAATACAGTGATTAACAAAAGAATTGAAATTCACTACCTTAGTAAAAGTTGGGAATTACGGGAGGGCAATATGCTAAGACAATCGCCTCGGAAGGTTACATGTAGATTTAATACAATTTGGGATTTATTTTTTATAGAACAAGTTTTCTGAGAATAGATATTTTTAACCTGTTAGTATTGCTAATATACAAGTTTTAAGATAACTGTTTTTCCTTTCATAAGAAAAAATACTTTTTGGCTGTAAATAATTAGTCTTAATTTATGTGTTTTTAATCCAATCTAATAAATAAATGGTCAAACGACATCGCACACATTTTATGGAAAATAAAATGTCGCACAGAGGACATGAAATTTACATGAATAGATTGTTCTTGTAAATCTTTGTTTATTGTCTCGGCCGTTAATGGATTACGTAGACACGCTGTATATTAAAATTAAACACTACAGATATAGATACTAAAATAACAAATATCTTACTTCTTGTAACCATAACCACTGCAATGTTCCGTGCAAAACTGTTGTAACTCTCTTACATTAGAATTACAACAGTTTTGCACGGAACTTATGTACAAAAACGCAAAATATTTAAATTGTTGTTGTTGTAATATTTATACGATTAAGCATTTGAAAGCTACTAAAGTTTTACAGAAGATAGATATGCATGTTTACAATCGAATTCCATGATTACTTCATTTTCATAAAATTTTGAGTTACTGCAGTCTTGCACTCAGGGTGCGATATGTAAATAAAGACATAAGAATAAAAACATATTCTAAAATGAGGAATAACAAAAAATATGTGGATTAGTAAATACATTAACAAATTAGATGTATGGGCATAACTAACATAATAACATAAAAATTACACAAATTTAGTGCGACACTTCAGCCTGATGACTTTTGCAAATGTTAACAATGTCCGGTCTAATATACAATAACGGTATCCTCATTTATTCATCAATATTGCCAAGTCTTTCACGTTTCTTTGTTTTTATGTTTATGACGGTTGAAAAACCTAATTCACACAAGTATGAAGTTGCAAACTGTAGTGAAACCTTTAATGCTCTTGTAGAAAAAAAGTGGGTGTTCAGCTTGCACAGAAATCCAAAATTCTTCAAGTGACATTTCTGAAAACTTTAGTTTCAGAGTGCGATCCGTTGACAAGCCTACTAACTCTTCTTTCTCTTGTAATGATAGCTGATATTTCGACATATTAATCGAGATAAAAGGATTTAGAATCCAATCGGAATTATCTGTATTTAAGGAAGAAAAGTAGTGATCAATGTTTTCTTCTAATAGCGTTAAATGTTGAATGATAACGCATTTCATCTCTTTAATATTTGCGCTAATATTGGGAAACATATTCAATGTACCTTCTTCTAATATGCGATTTTTCCAAAGAGATATTTTCTTTTGAAACCATGATAATTTGTCAGTACAAGACAAAATAGTTTCAGAATTGCCTTGGACACCCGTGTTAATATTATTGAGGTATTTAAAAATGTCTAAAATTCGATTCAAGACTTTTTCTCTGCTTAACTATATTCTACCTATCTTCAATTCAATTCAATACCTAACAAACATTTTGTTTGTATTTTGAGAACGATTTCCGAAGTGGAAATTGAAACGTTAATAAACGTAGTTTTATCTTTAATTGTAGCTTATTCCCAGTTAAATAGTAATTTATTTAAAATGCCACAATAAAATAGCTTCAGAACAATACTATGAATAATAATAGATACACTTCTCTTCTTCTTCTTCCTCTTTTTATATATACATTACTCTGTATGTTTTTCAATGTACCTCCAATAAGTTTTCGTTTCATCGTTTATGTGGTCTTCCTACTGATTGTCTTGCTATTGGGGAACCGTCTTTTTCCGTCTTTACTACTCTGTTTGTTCTTGTTCGGCTTATATGATCGTTTCATTCTACTCTTCTATTTCTTAGCCAGTTCTTAAGGTTCTCCACCTTGTATATATGTCGTACATCTGTACTTCTAGCTCTGTCCCATAGTGTATTACCATAAATTTTTTTAAGTGTTTTTATCTCTACTGTTTCTAACATCCTTTTTGTCCTCTCTGTGTCAGGTCTTGTTTCTGCCGCGTATGCCGTTATCGGTCTGATGACTTTTTGTAAATACCTCCTTTTATTTCTTTAACCATATTTTTATTTTCCATATTGTTTTATTTAGGCATGTTTGCTCTATATACTTGATCTTTAACTTGTTTCGAACTTTCCGTAGATAGATAATGTGATGCCTAGATATTTAAACTCCATCACTTCTATTATCTATAGTATCTACAGTTCTATTATCTGACTTTCAAGCTCCAATTTACAGATTAGGGTAATTCCAGCAATAATCGACACAAGTCGGTGGGGTCATCCTCTCCAATTTGAGTGAAATTTTACACACAATACCTTAATATTCAAAATGGCGGCCGTGACGCGCTATTGAAATTTCACGCTTTTTTTCAATTTTTTTTCATGGTTCGCGGATTTTTCTAGTACAGCGAGCTAAATATACTTAAACAAATATATACTATATATTTTCCAATGTAAAATTTTCCGCTGAACACGATCCCGGTATCATAATTGCCATATGACGTCACATAAAGTCACAAAATTCGAAACATTTTTGAAAAATTCATATCTCAAAAACGCCCTCTTTAATTTTTTCCAAATTTTCAAAAAAGACGCCTTATTACAAGTACTTTTAAATAAAAGTTGTCTCAGAAATCATTTTTATATGTTTGAAGCCGCTGCGCCCTATAAGCGATTTTCCCGCTTCTTTTAGTCCTTTCCCTTCGTTTTTTAGCTTTTAAATAACTTTTAGAGGTTTTCTGACAAGGAATTCGAATTCTACGGAAAATTTTACACAAAAAATGACTATTTTGAATTTATTTACCACCGATTTTACTGATTTATAGGGGGCGACACAATATTAAACGCAGAATTGCGCGCTGCAATCAATATATTTTTTGCGCTAGGATTTTATTATTATACATATTATAATATTTGTTTGTCTATATACACAAGGGGGTGTGTGTGTAATATACGTATATATAAAATATGTATTACCTTATTAGAATACTTACAGTAATGTACATGTTTGAAATTCTCTCACTATTATATTCACCACTAGGCGGCATGTTTCGCACTGCTGGCTATATAAATAAAAATAAAAAATAAAAATAAAAATAAAAACGTTCTTGCACCGCCTGCTTCTGGAGGTTTTTCCTTTCGGAGTCCTGGGCTTCTGTGGGTGGCATCCTCGTCTTTTTCTGTAGGTAGGTACTTGTTTCGGCATCGTACCTAGTTCCCTATTTGGCTGTTTTCCCGCAACCATGTGTGTGTGTGTGTGTGTGTGTGTGTGTGTGTGTGTGTGTGTCTGTGTGTGAGCTTAAAGGATGGCACCCACAGAAGCCTAGGACTCCGAAAGGAAAAATCTCCAGAAGCAGGCGGTAAAAGAGTGGGATATCCGACAGAAGAGAATGAAATATTAAATTTGCAATGTACATATTAATTAGGGCAATAAAAGTTTTAACTTTTATTTTTTATTTTTATTTATATAGTAAGCAGTGGAAAACACGCCGCCTAGTTGTGAATATAGTAGTGAGAGAATTTCAAACATATACATTACTGTAAGTATTCTAATAAGGTAATACATACTTTATATATATATATATAATATATATATTAATATATATATATATATTATATATTATTATATATATACGTGTATTAAACACCCACACCCTTGTGTATATAGACGAACAAATATTATAATTATGTATAATAATAAATTCGTAGCGAAAAAAATGTATTGATTACAGCCCGCAATTCTGCGTTTAATATTGTGTCATTTTTTGTGTTACAGTCATTTTCTGTGTAAAATTTTCCGTAGAATTTAAATTCTTTGTTTAGAAAACCTCTAAAA
>OU898276.1:171351351-171607116 GCA_918026665.1 Diabrotica balteata | reverse complement strand
TTATTACAGAAATGTGTATTAGTCCGATCTGCTAACCCAAAATTGCCGAAAAAGAGAAAAAATCGAATTAAAAATTGTCAAGTTTTTCATCAGATATACAGACCTCCAAATGAAAATTTTTCTCACGAATCGTTAGTTGTAGGAAAATAGAAAAGTTCTGACTATAGCAGAAGAACGAGCGGTCAACTTTATGTAAGAAATATCTACCCGCTTGACTCTCGGACGAAAATTGACGCCAATATAGCCGAATAACGAAATTTGAAAAAAAATCCAAGGCTACCCCCTTTAATGATTTTTTCCAAATTTTTATAAAAAAAAAATTTTTTTTAATGTTTTGGTGCATGCGTTCGGTTTAGATTATTACAAAAATGTGTATTAGTCTGATCCGCTAATCCAAAATTGCCGGAAAAGAGAAAAAATCGAATTAAAAATTGTCAAGTTTTTCATCAGATATACAGACCTCCAAATGAAAATGTTTCTTACGAACCGTTAGATTAGGAAAATTCTGAGTATGGCGGAAGAACGAGCGGTCAATTTTTTGTAAGAAATGTCTACCCGCTTGATTGTCGGACAAAAATCGACGCCAATATAGCCGTATAACGAAATTTAAAAAAAATCCAAGGGTACCTCCTTTGATGATTTTTTCCAAATTTTTATTAAAAAAAAAAAACCTTTTTTTTTAGTTTTGATACATGCACTTTATCTAGCTTATTATAAATATGTGTCTTAGTCTGATCCGCTAACTTCAATTTGCCGGAATAGGGCAAAAATCGAATTAAAACTTCTCCAGTTTTTCAGCAAATACAGACCTCCAAATGAAAATTTTTCTTACGAACCGTAAGATCTAGTAAAATTATGAATATGGCAGGAGAATGGGCGGTCAATTTTATGAAAGAAATGTCGACTTGCTTGACACTCGGAACAAAATTAACGCCAATATAGCCGAATAAAGAAATTTGAAAAAAATCCAAGGGTAACCCCTTTGATGATTTTTTCCAAATTATTATTAAAAAAAAAAATTTTTTTTATATTTTGGTACATGTACTCGGTCCATCGTATTACAAGCATGTGACTTAGTCTGATCCGCTAACCCCAAGTTGCAGAAATAGAGAAAAAATTGACAGGTATTATTTTGTCCTGATTATCTTCTTCTGTATTTATATAGACCTAAAATAAATAACCCTTAAAAAAAGTCATTATAGTTAAAGTATACAAAACCATATATTCTATCTATTTATCTAATTAGCCTTTTTCGGTCCATCTTTGGACATAGGCCTCCCCAATCCTTTTCCATTCTTCACTATCTGTCGTTACAGCCATCCACCTTTTTTTTTCGTCTTTATAGAGGGGAGGTCTGGAATCTTCAAAAGACTTTTCAGTCCAGGACGCCGCCTAACTAACCTTAGTGCAAGATTCATTCTTCGTACTCTCGACGATAGTTTCCGAGGTATTTTAAAATACCCTCTCGTCGCCGAGTCTACGCCGAACGCCTACCTGCTAAACCAGACCTCCTCTGTCATCTAGCGATCCGGGAGAGGAATGGTCGCTGTAAGGCCGGCGTTACTTCCGACTCACTACCTTTATTCATTCTTGCTTCATTCATACACATCCACACTCCTAGTTCGGCATCAGAAGGGCATTTCCCCCTTCCCCACATTCAAACTAACGCATTCTCACTCAAAAAGTGTGACCCACTGCTCTAACTTCACCTTTCAGCATCATTTATTCTACCTTTGCCGTTAGTCCAGCTGTCTTTTTTCATATTCCTTTTTCTTGATCACTGCACCGATATAACTGTGTATGTTAATCCAACCTAATTTATTTTTAATCATTCTCTCAATCATTTCTCTCACTAACAGAATTCACACCTGTCTCTCTCTCCATTCTGTTCCTTTCCACTATCCATCTGCTGCAATCTAACATCGTATGTGTCACAGTGTCCGAGTATCCACAATATAGGCATTCATCTGTATCAGCCTTTCCGATCCTATAAAGGTAGGCCCTAAAACACCCGTGTCCTGTGAGCACCTGCGTCAGGAAATAATCCAATCGCCTGTGGTCACAGTCCAGCCAACCTCTTATGTTAGGAAACAACATTTTCGTCCACTGTGCCATATCCTTCGTATTGTTCCATTCTTCTTGCCATGTTTCAACTGAACTTTTCCTTACCTGTCTTTTCTCAGCCTCAGTAAGGTTTGGGCCTCTTCTCTTATAAAGCTCCTTTCTTCTGCCGTGTGACTGCCGCAGACACAGTTCTGTAGGCGCATGCAACTCGCAACAGACTTGTTCTGTCTACTCATTTCATAAGACTCCTATAGGCCGTTATCGCTACCGCCTCGCTCCAAACCGGTGCCGCGTAGAGGACGATAGACTGTACAACACCGTGTAAGACCCTCCTCCTTTCGGATTTGGGTCCTCCAATGTTCGGCGTCACTCTTCTCCAATGCAGCCGCACTATTCGCAGCCTTTAGGACCACCTCCCGAACGTGCTCCCCCCATTTTCATTTCTGGTGCAATGTCACTCCTAGATACCTTACTAGTTTCTTGGGTGTTAGACATACTCCCGCACATTTTAATTCAACACCTTGCCTGTTCCTTGTCCCCTTCAGAATGATGGCTTCGGTTTTCTCTGTCGCAAGCTTTAGTCCGTGCTGCGTCATCCATTTCTTTAAGACGCCACCTGCGTTCCGAACCCGGTATTTGAGATCTGGCTCATCCCGGGCTACTACCAGTACAGCGAGGTCATCCGCGAATGCGAAGGGGGTTGTACCCTCTCTGTATTCACAGTGCATAACCCCGTCATATGCCAGATTCCATAGCGTCGTGCCCAAGACAGATCCCTGGGCCGTCACGTCCACGATCGTGCCCTTTTCCACCATAATTCTTCTCTCGGACAGATACTCCGCCACAACATTCATCAGGTAACCAGGACATTCTCTCTCCTCCATTGCCTTCATTAATTAGTTCCACTGCAGCGTATTGAATGCATTCTTAACATCAAACAATCCTTTCATATAGCTTACTAATGCAGTCATCCAACTAAAGCCCACGTGTTTCTTGATATCATCTCATTTGGGGCCTTCCTCTGCTTCGTTTATATTCCCACGGTCCACTTATATTGTGTCCGGCAAATCTCCATGATTTTGTCCATGTTTGCTTTTAAACCCCCTAAAAAATGTCGAGTTACAAAACAAATGAAAAAATACCCCAGGTGGGTAGAGTAAACAGCTCAAACTCCCACACCGCGAAAATGGTCAGCCTCAAGGATTTTGGGGGAGGCAGATATTCGACAAAATTGAACATTGGAACATACAAGCTAAGATCAATGAGCGACGACATAAAGGTACATGTGCTAGAAGAGGAAATATACAAGATATCATGGGACATAATCGGGCTAACAGAGATAAGAAGAAAAGAAGAAAACAGAATTCAACTAATATCTGGTAATATACTGTACTCCAAGGGCAACACAGATGATACAGAAAACGGAGTAGAATTAGGAATCAATAAAAGAATTGGTAAACATGTACAAACTATCAAAGGAATATCAGATAGAGTGGCATATATGATAATTAAATTTAAAAGAACAACTTTGAAACTAATTCAGATATACGCACTCACCGGTGCATACTCAGATGAAGACATTGAAACATTCTATGAAGAAATATCAAAAGCATTGGATGAAGAAAAGACCCGACTAACAATTGTGATGGGAGATTTCAACGCCAAGCTAGGACAAAGACTAAATGACGAAGAAACAAAAATAGGAAAATATGGATATGGTGTACGAAACGAAAGAGGAACAACCCTGATAAACTACATGGAGGAAAGAAAACTCTACGCCATGAACTCCTTTTTCAACAAGAAGCCACAGAGAAAATGGACCTGGATAAGCCCTGACACCAAAACTAAGAACGAGATCGACTACATATTATCAACACAAAAATACGTAGTCAAGGATGTCACAGTGCTAAACCGTTTCACAACAGGCAGAGATCACCGAATGGTGAAGGCTAAGATACAAATTAACAGCCAATTTGAAACCAGAAAGAAAATAAAAAAACGTACAAAAACTAGATAAGGAGAAACTTAGCCAAAACGAAGAAAAGTACAAAGAAGAAATAAAAAAATGCAACTCAAATACAACCGACTTAATAAATAAAGACACCAACAAAATAAATTAAATACTAACAACTACACTGCTACTGAATAATATACTGAAATCAATAAAACAATTAGAAAAAAACATAAAAGAAACCAAGAGAAAAACGCAGGAAGCAAAGATTGAAAGAGTAATCCAGCAGAACAAAAATATTAAATGCTTAAAACAACGACTCGATAAAACTCAGATAAATGAAAGGACAAACAGCGAAGGAACAACCAATAAAAATATGAAACAAATAATGAAGTTAACACAAGAATACTGCCCTCCTAAGGAAAACCACAGCATCTACACTACTCATAATAATGAGTTAATGGACTTTAAAGAATCTGAAACTTTTAAAAAGTGAAAAAATTGTAACATCGATGCAGATTGAAATGATTTCACTTTATATCAATAAAACTGTAAATAAACTATGTTTTTTTAAAAAAGGGCAGTAGTTTATCCTAATTTTTCGCTTACCATGGCAGATACTGGGAAAAAATTATAAGTAATATTATGAATTGCTAAGTAAAACTACAGCATCTACTGATGTTATGATTATGCGGTGTTTTTTCTTAGTATAATGTCAAAGAAAACATAATTAAACAACAAAATTGGTTTTTGAATAATTTATTAAAACTGTCTATCTAATAATAAAACATATTTATTGGACAGGGTAAACAAAATTTAATACAAAAGGAAAAAATTTTAACACAAAAGAAATTATCTTAATCCTTATCTTCCTCAAGGTTTTGCCAAAATTGTAATCTATTTGAAGGCATTATGGTTTTCAAATTTTTAATAAGGGTTTCTTTTTTATTTTTTGATACTCCACATGGAGATGTAAATGCCTGAGGGCTGGGAAGTTTTTTCTTTAAAACTTTATTTTGAAGAAAATTCATTTCCAACACACTATCGGAGTTATTTATTAACTTGTACTTAAGATTAAATGATCCCCTGTTGGCAACAATTTCTGTTATTTTCGACAAGTAAGGTCGAGGCTCTATTTTTTTAATTTTTGCTTGTGACGTGAAATCTTGCCACTTAAAAAAATCTGTATACTGCATTGTTTTTATTGCAACCTTTTTTGAATTTGCATTTTCAACAGCTGTCACAAAATCGTTAAAATCGTAGGTTTTTTTTTGTTTTTTTAAAGATAGTTCCACCTGATGGTGGAAGCTATCGGCGGACATAAAGGTGTGCCCTGGTTCGAAATATTTAATACAAATATCTTGAGCAGATATATCGTCAGAATTTACAATATATACAAGGAAAGATAAAAAACTCCAATTTTTGTTTTGACTTGAGCAGTTATCAACCCAAAGAACAAAATGTTCAATATCCCTGTAATGTAAAAAGAAAGCATTATATGAGCTAATTATTTCTTCTTTTCCCCGTCCGGCAATACCGTCATGCCATAGGCATGCAAATGTTTTTTGTTTTTTTCCTTTACCCAGGGGTACAAAGCTTTCATTGAATGTCGATATTCTTTGGGTAAATATTGCTTTTTTAAACATATCTATCCTTGGCAACATTATTACTTTTTGTAAGTCAACAGAGACTTTAAGGGTTGTTGATGTATATGGTTCATTTGTATCCAAACGATATAATTCTCTTGAATCGCTGGCACGTTGAATGTGTTCTTTCCAGCTATCACATTCACTACATGCTGGATTCAAGTTCTCAGAACAATTATGTTCTTTATTGTGTAGTTTGAATACTTCACACAATTCGCACTCTTCATGGCCCAGGTTTGTGAAAGATATGTTTTTATGTTTAAGATGCTTTCGATATACCTCATACGAGCATTGATTATGAGGGTAGGTTGCTAAATAATCTTGGTGCATGACCTCTATGGTTAAATCACTAGGCAGGTATCTACGGTACGGGGCGTGTTCACGCCTGTAATGGGATATACTGGGATTAAAACTTTCTATATGCGTATCAAGATTTAAAGTAGATATTTTGCTTTTACAAGCCGCCTTCCCACGTCCATCTTTTTTAGGGCAGATAGGAGTAGACGATTGAAACACATTTTGCCTAACGAATGCTTGAATTGGCCAATCGTTTTTCTGGTGATAACCAAGTGTTGTTAAAAAAAAGCATTTACATACATATATTTTTTCTCCTGTCTCGTTTGTTAAAAAGTATTTAAACGTGTTTTTTCTTTGAGAAGATTCAGCTTCTACAGTTCTTCTTTTAATGTCTTTTCGTGACAAGGAATTAAGGACAAATGTTTTTTTCTCAATCCAATTTAGTTGCCAATACATGCTATTAATAGCACTTCTTCTTTCTTCCGATATTTTTTGTAAACATTTTAACTTACACTTTTGTATGTTGCAAGGTGGTTTTACTACATGCTTTTTTTGCGTTTCTATTTTCTTGCTTTCTTTTCTTTTTTCCAAACTATCCTCAATTTTTCGCCGTTTTCTTTTTTGTCCTTTTTTTGTGTAACCTTTGGATGAGCCTAGAAAAATAAAATGTTTAATTTCAATATTTGCTAGTTTTTTTTACTTGCCTTCAGAATTTAGCTCCGAAGGTGCTACTTCGCTGTCAAGTTGAATTTGTGCTACTTCTACTTCTTCAGGCGGTTTATCCTGCAGTTGTTGTGAGTTCGGAATTATGTCTTCTTGTATGTTTTTATTTTCTATGTGTTCTATATCAACTGCTAAAACAAAATAAATGTTTTACCCTTGTTATTATTAAAATAAACAAAACAATGTACCTTCAGTAGTTACGGGGTATATAAAAAAATTAAAATATTTTGATTTAAAAATATTTTGATTATTTTTCTGACTTACCTTTATTATCTATCACATGGTCATGTTCAAGTTTTGGTACTTCTTGTATAATATTAATTTCTTGGTTATTCGTAATGTCTTCTAAAATATAAAATAATATTTTATAATTTGTTATTATAAGAACATACTAAAGGATATACCTTGTATATTTATGGACTTAACTTCTCTTATGCTATAACCTTCTAGTGTTTTGGAGGTATTATTTGAAATTGAGTTGACTTCTTGTGGTTCCAGATTAAGATATGTTATTTCAATATTATTGCTGGAATTTTCTTTCGGTTTAATCATAAAACTCTGGTCTAATCTAATAAATTTCTCATCATAAACATTTTTTACAGATTCTAGATCATTTGTCGTATTTAAACCAATTGTTGCTTGAGATAACAGAACATCTTGAAGTATTTGAACACATGGTTTTCTATTCTCTTTATCAATATTTTTCAGCTCTATTCCATCTTTTGTAAAAATGGAATGCTCTTCAAGTGGATCGTTACTGAAGTTTCTGTTTGGATCGCAGTAGTTTTGGAGGCAAGAGATGTTCTCCTTTTCTTTTTTAGACCAGTCAATATTTTGTAAAATGGTAAGGTTAGGTTCAGGCTGCTCAGCGCAAGGTTGTATTTGTACCTTTTGAGCCATGCTGACTAAAAGTTTACTTCTGTTAGACATCTGCCTGTAAAGGATTTCCTTTATTAGTTATATGTACAAGCAAATTTTAAATACCATAAATGCAGTTAAAAAGACTTTGGTCATTTAAATTATCATCTTTCAACTTTGTTTTACAAAAATAAACATAAATTCATTGAAATTGATTAAAACATCTTATATTTTTTTCACTTATTTATAACACACTTGTAAAAAAGTATGTAAGGTAATCTATCCTAATCTCGACTACTTACCTTACTTGCTTTTCACCAGTAAAGAATTTACGTTGTTTCTTAATCAATTTTGAAGACACAAATTAACACAACCGCACCATACAAAAGTTGAGAAGAAACTAAATAAATTAATAAATCGCGCCAATTACGTAGCAAAAACACCGCAATTGTGTATTACTTAGAATAAACACAGTAACTGCAGGCTCCGTCAAGTATATGCAGGGTTTTTCCTAAGCAGTGTTGTAGTTGCGGCGTTCTTCCTTAGTTTCACGCATTTTTTCGTATATGCTAGGTTTAGTAGTTCTTTCAGAATATATATTTGGGATTGTTAATACTGTATTTTTCTTAAGTAATTATGTAATATAAACTATCTAGATCTAATTTTCGCGCCTAACTAAATTTTCATAATTTTTGCACATGCGGTGTTATTCCTAAGGACGGCAGAATACTATACGCACCTATACAGAACATGACATAAACCACAGCAAGAAATTCTTAAACAATTAAACACAAAAATAAAATATAAACTCTGACCTACAACCAGAAATAAGAAAGAACAGAAATTAAGAAAGCAATTTAAGAATTAAAAAACCATAAGTTACATGGAAAAGATGGAATAACTGTAAAGATGCTGAAGAGAGGAGGGAAAACAACTAGAGAAGTCCTACATATCCTCATGAACAAAATATTGATCACAAAAGAAATACCCGATAGCTTGAACGATGCGGAGACACTAATAATGTTCAAAAAAGGTGACCGAAAGAACTTGGAAAACTATAGACCTATAACATTACTAAGTGTTGTATTTAAACTACTAACGAAGATCATGACAAATAGACTAACAACTAAGCTTGACAAATACCCAGCAAGAGAACAAGCGGAATTCAGAAAGGGTTTTAGTACTAGCGACCATCTAATAACAGTAAAAATTCTGATTGAAAAGAAAACGAGTATCAAATCCCATTGTACATGGCATTTATAGACTTCCGAAAGGCGTTTGAGAGAGATAGAACATTGGGCCACCAAAAACTCACTACAGAACGGCAGAATTGATTACAGGTATAAGGACCTAATAACAAACATATCGCAGTGCAAACTCAGTGCAAGACTGCAGTAAGTCAGAATAACTAAGTTTCGAGATAAAGACGATTTTGTTTATTTTCGTGCTAATATCGGTGAAATAAGAGACAAGTTTTAGGAAAAATTAACATTAAACTATGATTTTGCATGCTTTTCAGCCTATGTTACATTAACCAAAAATAGAAATTTAAATAAAATAATATTAATGCTAAAAAAATAGAAATTTCAAAGTTACACGGTTCAACACTTTTGCACGGAGAAAATTGTTAATCAATACACATTTAGTATTAGAATTTTAAAGTTACAACACTTTTGCACGGAGAGAATTGTAAAAAGTGTGAACACATATTGTGTTAGTTATTGTCCTTTTGTCGTATGTTATGGCTCCTCTTGGGCCAAATTTTTTTTATAAAAACTATGGTGGGCTTCTGGTATCATACCCGAAGGGCAATAAATCATCGAGTAAGTAAAGAAAATAATAATCCCCAACAGCAATCGGGGTTTAGTATGGTATTAAACTTTACATTTAATATATTCCAAGAAATCAGATAGTTACCTAAAATAAATAGGTACCTTTCTATGTCTGCACATGTTTCTGATAGCCACAAATCCTTGGCTTTGTAATGACAAGGTGATAATATTGTAGACAAATTATTTGTAAAACTTTCAATATTTTTATTTAAATTTAAAACAAAAGGACTAATAAAAATATGCAAATCAGGCTACCTTGAATACAATGATTAACAAAAGGATAGAAATTCACTCATAGTAAAAGTTACGGGGGGATAATATGATAAGACAATCGCCCCGGAAGGTAACATGAAGATTTAATACAATTTGGGATTTAGTTTTTATAGAACAAGTTTTTTGAGAATAGATATTTTTAACCTGTCAGTACTGTTAATACACAAGTTTTAAGATAACTATTTTCCTTTTATAAAAAAAACACTTTTTGGCTGTAAATAATTAGTCTTAATTCATGTGTTTTTAATCAAATCTAATAAATAAATGGTCAAATGAAATCGCACACATTTTATGGAAAATATAATGTCACACAAAGGATATAAAACTTACATAAATAAATTGGTAAATCGTACATCTTTGTTTATTGTCTCAGTTGTTAATGGATTACGTAGACACGCTGTATATTAAAATTAAACACCACAGATATAAATATTAAAATAACAAGTATCTTACGTTTTTCGTGCCTTTCATTGCTTGTTATCGAAACCATTGTAAAGTTCCGTGCAAAACTGTTGTAACTCTTGCTACATTAGAGTTACAACAGTTTTGCATGAAACTTATGTACAAAAACGTAAAATAGTTAAACTGTTGTTGTTGTAATATTTAGCCAGTTAAGCATTTGAAAGTTACTAAAGGTTTACAGGGGATAGATATGCATGTTTATAATCGAATTTCATGATTACTTCATTTTCATAAAATTTTGAGTTACTGCAGTCTTGCACTGAGTACCACAACAAAATTGACGAACGAACACGCTACAGAAGCAATAAAATTCGAAAGAGAAATCCGGCAGGAAGACACAATATCGCCAAAATTGTTCAATCAGGCTATGGAAGACATATTTAAAAAATTAGAATATGATACACACGAAATAAGAATAAATGGAGAGCTCTTGAACCACTTGAGATATGCAGACGATATAGCCCTGATAACAGATAAGAAGGACTAGTTACAGAAGATGGTTAAGGAACTAGATAGAAAAGCGATAGAGGTAGGTCTAGAGATGAACTATAGTAAAACCAAGACTATGACAAACCAAGAAGACCAGTTAGAAATTGTAGTCAAACAGAGTAAATTAGAGCAGGTGGCAGAATACATATACCTAGAACAGATAATAAAGCTGAACAGGGACAATCAAACAGAAGAAATAAAAAGAAGAACTAGACTAGCATGGGCCTCATTTGGTAAACTATCATAATAAAAAATAAACAGTTCCCTCAATATATGCGAACGACAGTAATCAACCAGTGCATTTTACCAGTTATCACATATGGCTCACAAACATGGACTTTCACAAAGGAGAACTTCGACAGGATATCCAAAACTCAAAGAGCAATGAAAAGACAGATGCTGGGTATCGGTCTTAAAGACAGGAAAAGAAACTCGTGCATCAGAGAAAAAACAAAGGTGAACGATGTATCAAGACAGGTTGCAAAACTTAAATTAAACTTTGCCGGTCACACTCTCCGGCAAAAAGATGAAAGATGGAATAAGCGAATTTTACACTGACGACCATGGGAAAAAAAAGAAAAAGAGGAAGGCCACAGATGAGATGGACTAACGACCTTAAGAGAACGGCAGGAAAGGACTGGATGCAGATCGCGTAAAATAGAGACCAATGGAGATTAACAGGGGAGGCCTATGTCCAAGAGTGGGCGTTTAAAGCTGATTAGATAGATAGATGGATAGATAGATAGATAGATAGATAGATAGATATACTTTAATTTTGTTGCTTTGGCTTCCTTATATATATATATATATATATATAATATATATATATATATATATATATATATATATATATATATATTATATCCGGTATTTAGGCGGCACACACCCTTCCGGTAGGGATCTATAGAGGAGTCGCAAGCCCTTATCTCTTGCCGTTCTGCTTCACCATAGGCTGATCAGATACCAGCAGCAGATTCATTTAGAATTATAAACTGCTGCGTTCCCTTTTTTGTTTTTCTGTACACCGAGCTGGGGATTTTAACTGACATCTCTTGCATTGAAGCGAAGGAAAAGCCAACCGCCCAGCCCGCTTGGCTATCCGATCGACTTGCTGGTACTTATGGAATTTATTCTTTTGTGAGCATTCGTACAGCTGTTTTAGCTCTTCAAATGTATCACTCGCATTTTTTGCACTCTTTTTCTCAAAAGAACCCAGTTTTTATCAAAACTTAATTTATAAAAACTTCTTTCTCCGGAGTGTACTTTAATGCTGACAGGTTTGTAAGAGTGGATTCTTATGCTTTCGTACCTGGTCTTATTGAGGTATATGTGACGGACTTTAAGAAATCCATAAAAAAAATGGTTCAGCTAAAATACTTCGTAAGACTTTGGGTTCCTTCTGGCGCTTTTTATTATTTATATATATAATCAGCTAGAACATAGATTTCTCGATTTCTGACTCTTTTTTTCTATTTGAGCATGGATGGAGTCACACTCCATTTGTGTATGCTCATGTTCCAAGTATTTTTGTACTATAGTTATATTTTTCTTTGCACGCAGAAGTGAAAAACTGCTTGTCAAATTTGAATTGCGGTTTTGGTAGCATGGTAAACGCTAGCATGTCTCTTCTGCTAAAGTGTTAAAACTTGTATGTCTCATAGTAACAATGATTTACGAGATTACATTCTGTGTTCTTTTTGTATTATTAAATAAGCTATTAAAGTGTCTAAAAACCAACTCATATTTATAAAAGTGCCGTTTTTTTAACAAATAAATTTCAACAAACACATCAAATTGATCATCCTTTTTACTTTCGTATACAATCATACTTATCCAAATTAAATTTTTAATTTCCAAAATCCTATGATCCCTCATCAATCCACAACCCTGCACCATGGACAATATCTATTCCTGCTATCGACATCAGTCTAATAAACCTAAGAAAATCAAAAATATCATCAACCGTCATTAAACAAAAGTTTCATACACTATTAAACATATATGGCAATACCTACAACGTATACACTGATGCGTCAAAAAATGAAGACAGAGTTGGAGCAGCAATTTGTTCGGAAGATACCTCAGTTAGTTTCAAATTGCCATCAATGACAACCATCTTTTCGGTTAAATTATTCGCAATTCTAAAAGCACTATTATTAATACAAAACAAAAACAAAGAAAGATGTATAATAATCATAGATTCTCTAAGTTCATTATCCTCACTGACTCAATTATACTGTGACAACCCCCTTCTACTTCTTATTAAAAAAGAACTTAAAAACATTGCTAATAAGAACATCCAAGTGCACTTTTTATGGGTGCCTTCTCATGTAGGAATTGAAGGTAACGAAGCTGTAGATAAACTAGCTAAAAACGCACCAACTAACCCGATGTCCGAAGAAAGTAACATATTGGTACAAAACGATTTAAAACCATACTTAAAACAAACAATAATTCAAAAATGGCAACAAACTTGGAACAACACTCCATCAAGGCTATACGAAGTCAACAAACACCCACATCTTTGGAAACCAACAATAAAAGACAGAAGAGAGCAAGTGATACTTACCCGTCTCCGTATCGGCCATACACGACTTACTCATGACTATTTAATACAGCGCAAAAACAAACCAGTGTGTGAAGTGTGCAACAGTGTTCTAACGGTAAAATATTTTTTAATACAGTGTCCCAAATATAATAGTGAACGACTCAAATATAGCATACCCAACTCCCTAAGAGATGTCCTAGAAGAAAATACAGATAACCGAAAAATATTTTCCTATATTAACGACTGTCAACTTCTTCAAAAGATCTAAAACGTACATTTTAACACAGATACATATTATTATTATTATAATTATTATTGTAAACTAATGTATATTAACATATTGTATCAACTGTCATATATGTAACATAATCTAAATACGCTAATGACCCTGCGTGGTTGATGCGTTAATAAAAAAAATACATTTTATCGCCTCCTGAAAAATATAGTTAATCAGACATAGCAGGTTTTACGTGTAAGCCGTCGATATATCCAGTAATATATTAAAACGCAAGGAATCACTTACTGGAACAAATGTGTCATTTTATTAACCAAGAGAGATCATTATTTAAAATCGTGTGCCTAATCAATTAAAAACCTTTTGCAGGTATTTTAATATAAATATACAGAATTTTTATTAAGCATAATAGACATACACTTCATTAATCATCCAAGCAAAATAGATCAATACCTATCATCAACACCTCCAGTTCTTTGAGTATTTCGAAGAGCATTAAATCTACATTAGTTAAATAGGTTAGAGAGAACCGACACCTTAAAGAGAGAAAACCCAAGAAACAGGAATGCGGCGAGGTAGCAGCTGTTGAAACTTAAATCGATGCAGGAAGTTTTTATTTTAGTAGCCCAGGATTTGACGGTAAAAATAGTAATAACCTTTGAATTTTTTTACATGTGTAACGTTTTTTTTTTTATTATTTAAACCACTTATACCACATCAACCACTCAAGGTTATTAGTGAGATGACAAACACAATAGTTTTAATACGATTATGTACATTAAATAGTAAAATACAATTTGATGTCTCTTAAATAATTTAATACCTTTAAATTTTTTTCCCTCAAGATGGATTTGAGTTCGTCTAGAATTCCATGCATTCTTCTTTGATTTTGGAAACATCTTGTGGGGTTATTCAAAGAGCTGTTTACCTTTGGGCATATTGGGTTTAATTTGGTTACTGAATTTTCTCAGTAATTTTGTCAAATGGTATTGCAATGATCTTTAATCAGATGTTTCATATCACTATAAGGATATTTTGTAATTTTTGTAGTATCTTCTAAGTTGATACGGCTTGTAGTTGATGGTTGATCTGCTTTTTCATTTCCCCAGATTCCAGTATGCGATGGTACCCAAATGAAAGCTGTGTCCTTTCCCATGGAATGAAGTATTTCTAATTCATTTTTTATTGCTTGTATAATGGGATTTATTGTATAAATTTTCTTTAATTTCAATAAAGCATTAAGTGAATCTGTAATGATGACGCACTTCATCTTGTTACTCGTTTTGAAAAAAGTTAAGGCTTTTAATATAGCTGTGGTTTCGCCTGTGAGTATACTACAATTTGTAGGTAAGTGTATGCTGCAGTAGTTTTCTTCATCAGAATAGTAAGCAGCAGCATGTCCATCTGGGGTTTTAGAAACATCGGTAAAAAGTATTTAAAAGAGAGGATGCCAGGGTGGAAAATTTGAGAGAAAAGAGGATGTTGTTTTTGAATTGAAATTTTGGCAATAGTTTAGTGATAATTGTTGTCGCCTTATGTTTAGAGGTGGCTCTTTAGCTAGAACTTGTAAACTACTAGTGGGACTAGTTCTAAATGCACCAAGTGCTAATCTTAAAGCTGCAGATTGAATAACGTTAAGCTTTTTTAAGGTAGTTTTGCTTGCAGAGTTATAACAAATGCAACCGTAATCTAGTTTACTCCGAATCATGGATTTATATAAGTTTATTAATATTTTAGTATCTGCGCCCCAAACTTTATTAGACATAATTTCAAGAATATTTAAGTTAGATTGACAGCAATATTGTAGATTATTGATATGCAAGTTTCAATTTAAGGTTCTGGTAAAAGTTAAATCTAGAAAATTAACTTCTTCTGATTGTTTTAATGCTAAATTATTTAAAGTTAGGTAAGTTGAATACCGAGATCTCTTTTTATTAAAAATTATGTAATGTGTTTTTTCTGTAGAGAAGTTAAACCCAGTTTTTAACGTCCAATTTTCAATTCGAGTTAAAAAAATTTGTAAACTTGTAGTTGCCGATTTTATATTGTTTGATTTAGTATAAACTACGATGTCGTCAGCATAAAGACTGGCTTTAATTGGTGCTCTAATTTCATCAATAACACTATTGATAGCAATTAGGAATAATGTTGGACTTATGATGGAACCTTGAGGGATTCTATTATCTAATGTTCTTGTTGAACTTTTAAGGCCATTTATCCTAATTTCTATTGATCGATTATTTAAAAAAATATTTACATGTTACCTTGAATCCCGTAATCACTTAGATTCTTCAAAATGCAGTGTCTTCAAGTTCTCTCAAAAGCTTGGCTTATGTCAAAAAAAAATAGCAATCAATTTTTGGTTGTTTGTAAAAGCTTCATTAATTGAGGTTTGTAAAGCAACGTGGTTATCTGACGTCGATCTACCTCTTCGAAAGCCACTTTGATAAGGGGAAAGGAGATTATTATTTTCCAGGTCCCATACTAGACGAAGGTTTAAAATTTTTTCTAAGATTTTACACATACTACAGGTAAGCGAGATGAGGCGGTAAGAAGTGAGCTTATCTTTAGGTTTATTTGGCTTGATGATGGCAATTATTACAGCCTGGGACCAAAGACCAGGAAATTTATGTTTTAGAAAATAATTATTAAATAAATCTAGTAAAACTAGTTTAGCTGTAAATGGCAAGTTTTTTTATAAATATTGGAGGTCTGTCATCTGGTCCAGGCGAGGCGTTTTTTTAAATCAGAAATAGAAAATATTAATTCTTGGAAAGTTATAGCGATGTTTATAGGCTCATTGGTATCGTTTATGGTGATAATAGGGGATTCTATAGTTTCTTTGTGCGTTAACATTTCCTGAGGTATATCATTGTTTGCTAGAATTTTGTTGATAAATATCAGCAAATGTTTCTGCAATAGCTTTGTGACAAGTAATTAGTGTTTGACCATGAGTTAAGGAGTTTATTTGTCTAAAAGAGTTGGAACCTCTGAGTTTACGAATTTTAGACCAAATGACAACTGAACGGGTAGGTGAATTTATAGAAGAGATATAATTTTCCCATGTATTTCTTTTACTTTTTTTTATGAGATATCTCGATCTTGCTCTAAATTTTTTAAAATTAAGTAAATTTTCTTCCGTATTATTCTTATTAAGTTTATTAAACGCACGTTTTGTTATAGATAAAGCTAGTGCGATTTTGCTGGTCCACCAAGGCACTGTTTGTCTATTACAGAGTTTAGTTTTACCGATATTAGTTAAGGCAGCGTCTGTTATAATATTATTTAAGGACCTAATGTCAGAGTTTATGTCACTGCTTAATTGGAAATTTTCAATTTTCTTTTGGATGTCGATCTGATAGTAGCTCCGGTTTGCATTCTTTATTTTCCAAGATTGATATATTGGGAATTTAGGAGATTGAGATTTATTAAGTGTTACATGACTGTTACATCACTGTCGTGTAGTGATTCTAAAGTATTCCATAAAAGATAAGTTGACAATGATTGGCTACATAATGTCAAATCTATGGCGGAAAATGAGCCGTTGTAAGAGTTAAATCGGGTCGATTTTCCATTATTAAGTAGTATTTGGTCTGAGGAATCAATCAAATTATTTAATAAATTACCGAATTTGTTAGTTTTATGACTTCCCCATGCCGGATGATGGCAACTTATATCACCTAAAATTATTTTTGGGTTTGGAATTTGATCTATAAGATTTCTAAATTCTTGTAAATCGAAATCATTGGAATGAGGCAGATATATTGCAAATGTTAATATGTTTTTGGTAAGTAACTGTTACAGATACAGCTTGAAGACTAGTACTTAATGCAATTGGTTTAGCTTGTATATCTGTTCTAGTGAAGATAGCTACACCGCCACTGGCTTGGTGTGCGTTTCTATTTTTTAGAAAACATTGATAATTTCGGAGATTTATATTGGTATTTTTAAAATGGGTCTCTTGAAGACAAAGTATTTTAGGAGATAGTTCATTTATTAAAATTAAATCTGACATTAGATTTCCGAATGGGATTGCAGTTCATCAGACTCTTCAAATGAAGATGTTTTATTGGGGTTTAGTTTTTTCTTTAAACGGGTAATGTTGTTTTTTAGTTTTGAATTGTGGATATAAATATGGACGAAGTTAAGAATATTGATTAGTTCAGTGGGTTCATTGGAATAATTTTTGGAGATTAATTCGGGATGTTGGGCATGTAATGTGTTTTCTAGGAAATCGCAAATCTCATAATAATTAAGAATAAATGCGGGTGATCTGTTCTTTATTTTATCCCTTATTGATTCAAGAGAAAGAGTGAGTTCATTGCGAGAAGTTTTATCTGATTTTTTGGATTTTTTCTTAGGTTTGTTTAGAGTAGGAGGCATAAAAAGTTCTGTGTTAGTTTGAACATTGTTTATGTGTAACGGTATAAACGTCATAGTAGGTATATTTATATTTTTTTGGATGATGTTTTTTTTCTTATTTCTTTTGAAGTTAAAATAATTCTATGCATCTACTTTTAGAAATCTGGTGTAGAATTATGGCGCTTTGAAGTTTGATTGTAGTCTACCTACTTTTACTTGTTTTCTTCTATCTTTTGTAAACTATCTTTATGCAGTACTTTATTCTTTTGTGTAGATCACTAGTTTATATTTAGTGACAATAACATTTCTTATGTATCATTATCTTATTTTCATTATTAACTTAGTCTTGTCTTCTAAGACTAGTTTTATGCAGTTACTATATTTTTTTGTGTATAACTTTGTCTTATTTGACATATCAAGTAAAGTTTATATGTATTTTTGAGTTGTTTATCAATAATTACATTTGCATATCAATGTCTACATGCTCTTACTTATTATACTTTGATATTATTGTTACCTTACTTCAGGTACTCAGTTATCCTGAGTATTAATTTCTTTTTAAATTTATTCATTAGCAGTGTTCATTAGCTATTTATTTTTGAGAGATATAATCTCTATATTATATTTACCTGACTTGGCTTATTTGCTTTTATTTTATATACTTATCTGATTTGACTTTGATTATTAACTATATTTCATACTATGTGTATAGTATGCTATTTTGCAAAAGAAGTCGTTGTACTTCTGAAGAAGAATTTCTGAAGACAGAATTCTTCAACAATGTATGTATATCTGAATATGTCAGATGCATTGCCCCTTTGATATTATTTTTTTGTTATTATGGGCCTGAGCTTTGGTGCAGATGTACATTCGTACCACTGGATCTTCCTTAAATGGTGGGTTGTCTCCAGGGTATGGAGTATGGATTACTTTATAACAGTCACTATTTAATTTGAGTTTAATGAATACTGAAATTCACTAAGTAATTTTTTATTTTTCCAGAGATATTCTCTGTAGTAATTTATTAATATTAGATTAATAATTTTAGTGTGATGAATACTACAATTCATTGGGTATTTTTTTTTATTTTCCCCAGATTAACATCTGAAAATTATTTTGTTATTTTTTGTAAATATAACAAATTTGAGTTATACTTTAAATTTTTTATGAATAATAATGTATACTTAATTACTTATTAAGTAAGTTTATTAAGTAAGTAATAAAGTATTCAATTTCCCTGAGTAATACTCTAAATATTTTTATGATCAATATTTTGTTATTGTATTCATTAACTTGATTGCTTTGTTATAAAGTATTTATTTTTGATTTGTTACTACAGATTACTATTGCATAATATACTTATTCCTAGGTAGAGCATTGTGTTCTTGTTTTCTTTGAGAAAAATTTCTTAGTTGTGTTTGAAATTTTTCTGATGGGTGGTAGGAGTGTGTAACGTTATAAACGTCACATCTCTATTAATTTATATTTAAATAATTATTTAATTTTAATTTCTTTATTAATTTATTAATTGCTTTATCTTCAGTTTAATTTTACTATTTTTTATTTAAAAAGTAGTTGGCGCCCTCTCTCTCTCTTAATCTGTTTTTTATTTCTTCCTCTGTCTTTAATTACTCTCTCTTTCTGTCCCGTAGAATAAATATTCGCCCTCTCTCTTTCTGTCCGACAGACCGATCTGTTCCGTGTTGACAGACAAGATAGTTTCATGATATCTATAGGAACATCAGGAGCGATTAATTACAGGGACCCGATCCGTCAACTGCGCATGTGCAATCTTTGAAGTGGCATCAAAAGTGACATCTCCAAACTAAAAAAATCTGAGCAAATTTATAAAAACTATTTAAGCATACAAATCGGAAATTTTAAAATAATTATTACTACAGGTACATAGTTGTTACATTCATAACTAAAATATAGAGAATAAATAACTTGAACTCTCTGTAATAAGAAAGAAAATCATCTAATGTATATTGACGACTTTGATATTAACGGTCCAACATTGTTATTTTGTTGTAGTAGCATATTATGGAGATTGTTAACTTATCAGATAATTTAAATATTTAACGTAATACACGTTTATGAGTGAAAATAGGGATTATAATAAATTATTATATAAGTATTATTATAAACTTAAATTGATTTATTGTTATTAAAAGTAAAGAAATTATTAATGAACTAAATTTAAATAACATTCTGGTAAATCTTGTATGGGTTGGCATAAATCGTTTTCTTCAGGTGGATGTTTTCAAAAGTTGTCTCGTTCTAAAACGTGTTTAAAATAGCTTAATTCTTCAATACTCTTCCATAAAAAACTGAAGTAATGTCCGACATAAAACAGAGTGTTTGTATTTTTCCAACAACTTTCATAATTTCTGTAAAATAAACTTCATTAATATATGAGTCCTTTCGGTTTGAAAAAAAAGCTACTGGAAATATGCCAGACACTTATTAAATGCACATTTTCCGCATCGGGTCCCTGTAATTAATCGCTCCTAGGAACATCCTATGACATCTGCCCTGTTCTAACTTCATTTAGTTTCCCACTTTCTGTCAAAACAACTTCTAACGTGGTGGGATTATTTTTTGCCTCTGTGTGATTTTTATTAAAGAAGGCAAAAATTATAATTAGGCTCATTTTATGGTCTACAAATTCTCTTGGGTTTATTGGGAATAATTCACCATTTTATTGGTAATTTTATTGGAAATACTTACATTTTATTGGGATTATTGACCACATCAGAAAATACAACCACGTGTGACTGCAGCTCTCCAAATATTACAACATTCCATTGGAGGCCCTAGCAGCTAGAACACACAAGTAGCCCATCGAACGAAGCAAAGTATCACTTATCTATTGTTAAGCTTTGTCAGGGTTAATTATTGTATTTTTTTTATTCTGAATAAATACGTTTGGTTAAAATTTGTCTTATTTGCTATTAACTGAGAACTCAGCTTCAATCCCTATCTAAGACAAGACGAACTCACCCTTGAGATACTGAGCTAGGCAAGGTATAGACGATAAGCTCCCATGGATTATTGAGGTATTATTTTTACAATAGTACTTCAATTCTCTTTGGTAGTCATCGTTACATATGTATCGATTTGTTTAAAATTTTAACAGTAGTTGAAAAAATAGTTCGAAGATTAAAATCTACCCTATGAAAATTTGAGCTTCTCCTTCGGGAGTGGTGGGGGTTTTCAACCCCTAATTGGGTCGAAAATTAAAAAATCATGGTAGTGGCTACAATAGTAAAGTTGAAGGAAAAAATGTTCGTAAGAGTTTTTCAAAAAGTCATTATTTTTGGAATTATTCGTGACTAAAAGTTCACAAAACACACTATGTCTCGAATTTCTCACACGAAGATTTATATTTTATTGAGAAAACTGTTTGGATATAAATGAATCTTATAAAACAAATAGATTCGTTTTTTTTATTAGTATCTTAATCTTACCTCTTAAACGGCTAGCGTTACCATATCGTAACGGTAGACAACCTCATTTTAGAAGTAACAACACAGCTTTTGGTTCCATCGGAATGCGTTGGTTATTTGTCAACACGCTTTTAGTATGTGAATGAACACATTGTTGGGTACAACGTCAACGTAAAATCTTTTTGGCAGTTTGATTCAAATTTTAAAAATTGTGGTAACAGTTACGAGCTTCCAAAGATGGACATCCGTCTAGAGTAAGTATTACTAAAACTTGTTTTTTGAATTGTTATCAAAAATACTTACAAAAGAGTATTTATAGATAGTTATTCTTCAGTTCTAGATCAAATTTTGTTATGAAAGTATTACAAGTTCTATAATGTAACCTCAGAAATATTGGCGTTACCGTATGGTAACGCTAGCTGGTTTAGGGAGACAAAAAATATTGTACGTGTATAAATGTCTTGCGTGTTGAGTATGTGGTATATATGCGATCAGAAAAGCTAGGACTCTTGTTTATGTATTAATAATTGTCTAGTATATTCATTTGTTACTTTTAGGCGTGGGTTTACGCTGAAAGAAGCATTGCAAATTGTTTATGAAGAAGACCTGGACGTTCATGAAATATTCATCGAGCCTCCTGATGTGAATGTCCTTACCGATGAGGATTCTGGTGATGAAAATGGTGGTGGATTTCTAGATAATTTAAGCGGTCGACAGTTGACACCAGGAGCTGAAATCGTCCCTCCTCGTGCTGTCAGAGCTTTTATCGATGTACCTGAATCGGAGTCAGTGTCAAATATCGTCCGCCCTGGGTAAGAAAAAATATCCTGAATTGAAGGTGACTTTGAACGTGTGAGCAGGTATTTTCCTAAACCAGATTATAGTAAATATAGTGATATGGACTATTTAGATATATTCGAGATGTTTGTTGATAGCAAAATAATTGAACTACTTGTGACCGAATCAAGAAAATACGCACTTTTCTGCAATAAACTGGATCCAAACATTTCTAACGAAGAAATGAAATGTGTAATTGGGATTATGATTGTTACAGGATATAATGAGTTACCTGAAGGGACTTTTACTGGGATTCCAAACAAGATATGAAAAATATTTTAGTCACTGAATCTATGAGAAGAGATCGGTTTCGCCAAATTTTAAAATATTTGCACTGCGCCGACAACACAAAGCCTGTACATGGTGACAAAATTTGGAAGCTACGCCCACTGATGGGCCTTTTAAAACGCCGCTTTATTGACAACTGGATACCTGAACAGAACTTGAATTACGATAAGGCTATGATCAAATACTTTAGGAAGCATTTATGTAAACAGTTTATTCGGGGTAAGCCCATCAGATTTGGGTATAAAATGTGGTGCCTAAACTCTGCTTCTGGTTATTTGGTGAACTTTGAAACATATCAAGGAAAAAACCCAAAGTCAAACACTAGTTACGAAAGCAATTTTGGAAAATGTGCTGCTCCTCTACTTTGCATGATAGATATATTTTCGGATGATATAAAAAAGCTCCTGTTCACATTTTACTTCGACAATCTCTTCACAAGCTTTAATTTGTTATATTCCTTGAAACAAAGAGGGTATGATGGTACGGGAACTATGAGGGAAAATAGAATTCCTACAAGTTGTGAGTTACCTAAAAAAAGTATTATTTCGAAATCGAAAAAAAGAGGAGACACGATATCTGTCATCGACAAAGAAGATGCAATAATATTAGTCAAGTGGATGGATAATAATGTAGTGACAGTAGCATCTACATGTCATGGCGTCAATCCAGTTACTCAAGTAAAACGCTACTCTCGAGCCGAAAAAAAAATTATTCAAGTACCACAACCTTATCTGATTTCTGAATATATCGATTTATGGGAGGCACTGACTTCATGGACCAGCAAATATCCAGATACAGGATTTCAATTCGTAGAAAGAAGTGGTGGTGGTCAATTTTTACTTGGCTACTAGAAGCTGCTATAGTCAATGCTTGGTGTATATCCAAGAAGTGTAAACATCAACCACAGCTTACCCAACTAGAATTCAGACGAGAGATTGCTCAAGCCTATCTGATAAAATATGGCATGGCTTCAAAAGGTGCTGGAAGACCTGCGGCTGCTAAATCAAGTTTGTCTTTTAATAGGGTTTCGGATAACTTGAGATATGACAGAACAGACCATTTTTTGATAAACATCCCCAATAATAAGAGGCGTCGATGTGCTGGAGAAGGTTGTAGCTCAAGTATTCGTACTATGTGTGTCAAATGTGATGTAGGATTATGTCTAGAGTACAATATAATGTTTCACAGCCCAAAGTGATAATTTTCTTGTCCAAAAATTTTTTGTATACCCTAACAGGCTAGCGTTACCAAAACGTAACGACTATTTTTTTTTAAATTACATATATTTTGAGAAAAATACTTGTACCAATATGTTTAATAAAGTGTTTTGAACAATATTTATGATTTTTCCTTTCTTTTTTGCAAAAAATAAATTTCGCCGTTGAAGGGTTAATATTAACAAAGTTATAGCTATTCGAAAGAAGACTATTATTCTGTTTCTGGAGCCACACCAAAAAAGCTTCAAGAAGCCATGCTTTATGAAAAGAAGACGCGTAAAGAAGACCAAGATTTTGTTGACTTTCGTCGATGCGGAAGGTTTTCGAAAAAGCGTTTAGTCCTTTGGCAGCAAAAGCGTTCAGTCTGTCTACCGATGTTGTTTCAGAACTTACAAATGACTACTCGCCCCGTGAGCTCTGCTAAGAGGCATCGTATATAGTATAAGAAGGATTCCTTGCACTTGTCCTTGTTTAGGTAGGACAATTGATATAAAAAAATCATTAAGTCTTTATAAAGACTTACTTAATTTCTTACATGTAGGAAAATAAAACACCGTTTAATGAAGAACAAAAGGCTGCCACAGAGTCTCAGGTTGTAGTATGAGGCAGAGCCCCGACAGGACGCCCCCTAGAGTGTACGATAACCTAGGAGAGGTCGTAGATGACTGTCCTCTGCTTGCTTCACTGTCATATTGTTCTCTCTCTGTTTGGTTTATCTCTTATTTTGTATGCTTCTGTTGTTCTGTTTTAGGTGTGCCACCTCTTCAGGACGTGGTTTTTTTTATTGTTTGTCGGCTCTGGCTATGTTGTCTCACTGATGGTTTGCGTCGGTGGATGCTGTTCCTGCGGAGAAGGTAGATGTCCAGGGTGGATATGGATGAAGATGCTGCTGAAAAGATCTTGAAAATAAAAAGAATAAAAGTATACTATCTGCTTGTACTATTTACTGATCAATTGACTAACTACTTAATAAATTCACTAATTAACTAACTCCATGCTGTCCAACTGCAACTGTCTTAATAAATTAACTGTAACTGTCCTAATTTACTCTTATACTGTTTTGAACTAACTGTCTTAATCCATTAACTGTAACTGTTCTAATCCTCATACTCTAACTGGCTTAATTGTCTTAATGAATGCACTGTCTAACTAACTGTCTTTAGTCTCATACTCTAACTGTCTTACTGTTACTCTACTGTCTAACTGTCTTGAACTGTTTCACTAATGAATGCTTTCTCCAAATTACATCGTATTTATGTCTTTTCATCATTCCCGAATATTATAGCAATAAATCATGTCCGAATTTTCTATTTCATCGACGGTCTACTCCGCAAAAAGGGTTAACATCTATTGACAGGTTCTCTAGGGAATTATTTACCCTTCTATCGAGAATTTTATGGACATTTAGGCTTTTCAGATCAGAATATATACTTATATATAAACTAAACATGTTAAATTAATAAATAACCCTATTTTACATCGTTAATTATTGAACTGTCACTTATTCAGTGTATATTTGGTTGCCTATGCACATGGCTCACTTAAATATATTAAAATAAAAACAAAAAACTTTTTTAACTTATTATTATGCTAAATTCTTAAAAATACCCTCATATAAATATGTTTTATAATATTCTCTAGTATTTAACTTTTAAATTGTCTCTTTAATCACTATTTAAGTTTATTAATTAAAAATCATAATATTATTATGCTAATTTCTTCTATATCCATTACTATCTCAATATAATACAATCACGTTCATTTTGAGAATGTTGTTTATAGTCCGCCTTTTACTAAATTAATCCTGGATTATACAGATTTTTTTCAGAACAGGAAACCGTTTTTTATCCAATTAAACCCGATTTCTTTTTGCTCAGCCAACCTTTTATATCTAATTAATTCAGCATTCCATTATATCCCGTGTTTACTATCGCAAACGTATTTTATTTTACTTATTATTCACGTGTTTGCTATTACACGTGAAAACAATTAGTGAAAATCCTTAGGCCTTTAGAGAGAATGTGACCTGATTTAAATTTTCTGTGAGAGTTTAAGATACATATATACCTCTATAGTTTTAGATACTTCTATTTTTCGTATGTATGCTTTTTTTTTCGGAAGCCGTCTATTATAAACCAGTCATACTGCAGCCAATTGACCGATTGTACACAATCTATTTATTAATGATACCCACTACAGCATTCTGGAAGTTTGTACCAGGTAAAACCAGGTACACCAAGTAGCCCCCAAAAATATTTGCCTTTTGCGATCTAGTGCGTCGCAGTCATGAAAGATATGCCTGACTGTAATAGGTCCTCTGCTACAGAGTCTGCAGCTCAAGTTTCCATATAAAGAATCCTATTGTATGCGGATGTCCCTTGACTAGCGCATGTCTACTAAGGAATCCCCATATGACTTTGAGCTGATTGCAGCCTTATTAGTGCATATCAAATGTTATAAAAGTACCAGCTTCATCTTGCTCTGGATGGTGTTGTTGGCTACTGCGCGAATATTTTAAAATATACTAGTTAATACTGTCCAAAAATTTTTAATCGTACAAACCTGGGGTACATTTGGTAGGTTGTAATTTTTAGACACAATGGGATTTTATAGCTAAATTCTTATTATTCTAGAGTAATGAAAAGACGCAAGATTGGCGCAAAATATCATTTCATCATTAGGAATTATGTGTATTAATAAAATCAATTAATTTCGGACGGCAATTCTCAATATAAACATTGGAGACCAATTCCTCATCTCTCACCCAGTGTAAATAAGTCCATGAAACGCTCGTATCTGATATGCCACACCAAAATAAAGGCTTTTCTTTAAATGTATTTTTTTGGTTTTGTTATTTATCTTCTTCTTTTTTTCCTGTTATTAAGCAATTCTGCTTGCTCATTGGCGGATTAATACCTCTATGGAAGGTTGTTTCTCGATCTTTTCTGCATTCGTCCAATACTTCTTCTTCCGATTGGTTACTTATCTCTTGCTATTTTGATGACGGGGTCTCTGTCATTCTGTTTATGTGGTTATTTCATTCTATTTTTTTTTTCTATTATGTGCATATTCATTTATACACTGTACGTTAGATTTTCTGCTGTCTTCAATTTTGTTTCGATCTTTTAGCGTATTTCCTGTAATTCTTCTTAGTAGACTCATCTTTACCGTTTCCAGTAGCTATTGCATTGTGGCAGTGTCGGGTCTTGTTTCTGAGGCATATGTCATTATTGGTCTTACACTGTCTTTCTAAATTATTCATTATGAGACTTCATCTCTGTGTTAATATGTCTGTTTCGCCATATAGTGTTATTAAAGCATCCTGCCAGTCTATTTGCTTTGTTGTATGAATCTTTCCGTCTTTGTCCAGGTCTCCATAGCTAGACAGTGTAATTCTCAGGTATTTTATTTCCATTACTTGTTCAATACTGATGCCATAAATTTTTATTTTACATCTTGTTAGTTATTTGCTGACTACTATTGTTTTAGTTTTTTGTAAAATGAGATTGTCACGTTTAATTCTTTAACTCTTATGTTACATCTGTGAACCAGTCTTTGCATGCTATCCTCATCTTTGGTTATCAAGATTACGTCGCCTGCGTAACAGAGTAGTATTTTATATCAGTAATTTTATTTCTTTGTTTCTCATTCTGTATCCTCCTTCTTTTTTAACGCTCTTAGATGACTTCATCCATGATAAAATTAAAGAGCGTGCGACTCAATGAATTCCTTGTCTTATTCCGCTGCCTATTTCTATAGGGTCTGGAAGTTGTCCATCTATTCTGACTTTCATTTTATTGTTTTGGTCTTCTTCTTCTTAGCCTTCTGTCGTCCATGTTTGGACATAGGCCTCTCCCAACTCCTTGCATCGGTCTCTATCCTGAGCAACATATTTTTAATTTGTTCCAGCTTTCCAATTCTTTTAATGTCATCAACCCATCTCATCTGTAATCTTCCTCTTGGTCGTTTACTTTCGTAAGGTCTCCAATGTTGGGGGTCTCCTACAATTATTAATAGCTTGTTCTATGGCCCACATCTCGATACTATCAAACGCCTTTTTATAGTCCAGGAAGGCAATAAATACTGGTAGTTGGTATTCATTTGCCTTCTCTATTAATTTTCTCATTGTCAGCAGAAGGTCTGGTGTACTATATCCTTTGCCGAAGCCAGCCTGTTCAACCGGTTTAGTCCAGGCTGTGAGGCCGCTCCCGTTGGGAAAATGTTTCTGATTTGGTTTCTTCGCGGATTCCGGTTCAAAAATGTCCCCTTTAAACAAATCTGAAGGGTGCCGGGCGAAATTTTTGGGCAGAAATTGTAAAACAATTTGTTTTAAACAAATTCCAAAAATATTTTATTTTAATCTGGAAAATGTTTTTTTTTCGATTTTTTGGGTCATTTTAAACAAAAATGGTCTTTTGTCGTTTTTCTCTAACGTTGATAGTTTTCGAGTTATAAGCGATTTAAAGTCTGAAAAACGCGAAAGTACGCATTTTTGAGGCTTGAAAACACATATGTAAATTATTATTTTTGAGGTTACCAAGTATCTAAATTGAAGTTTAAACATTCAACTTCAAGATGGTGAAGAGTAATCTGGGCTTATTTTAATTTAGACCGTTGTTTTTTAATTGTTAAATATGCGCGTACACTCGATTTTTCAGCCGCCGCGGCGCGGCGCGCTAGAGTGCGCTTCTATCGTACTTATGCATAGTTTACATATACACTTACGCAAAAAAACCCGAACAAGTCCTTGAAGTTTATTAACATAGTTTTTTCCATAATTTATTTATGTAGGTATTAATTATTGTCATCGGGCTAATTAAATAAATCAATCATCGCAATGTAATAACCGTATATAGTTTTTTTTTCTTCCAAATTTGAACAATATAATTATTATTTATTGAGTATATATTTATTTATATCAATTGTAAATAATATTTATAAATTATTATTTAAATAATACAATGCAGTAAATATTAATATTAGTAAACTTAATTTTAAATTGCGAGGTGTTTAAAAACAATGTACTATCACAAAAATGCAAGTTTTTACCTGTTTAACAATCGCGCGCTCATACTTGATTTGTTATTACCTAAACGATCATTAGGAAGACTATTGTTTAATGCCCATTAAAAGGGTATTATATTATTAATGTGTTATTAAAAAAATTGGGAATGGATTTAAAATGTCTTTTTCCGTACCTCTTCTTAAATGAAAACTTCCCGAAGAAAATTTAGTTTGTACTTTTTGTAATAACATCAACAATATTAGGTTAGTGCAAAAACCTAAAGTAGATTTTTACATAACAATAAAAAATGCTGCTCTTCGACGAAAAGACAGTGTGACTGAAAAATTTAATTTAATCTAGCCAATATACCTTGTACCTCTGACGCACTTTACCAACACTTGTTACGAGCTTTCGCTAAAACATATATTTGGCGAAATGCCATATATTCCCGCTATAAAACTCTCGATTTTACACAATATGGATATTATATGTCTGATAGTGGTAGGTTGGGAAACCGTGCAAATGCAAAAAGACTTTCAAAGCTAATACTTGCAACTGCAAGAAAAATCATGTCAACTGTGTACCATTATGTGGATGTGATTTAGATTTTTGTGAAAACAAAGATACTTTTACTGAGTGATATTAGTGTGTTATTTAACAATCTTTTCTACAATTATTTTATGTAACTATTATTAGACTTTAGACGAAATTTATATTATAACTCAATTGATATAAATAAATATGTACTCAATAACTAATAATTATTTGTAAGTATATGTAAACTATGCATAAGTACGATAGAGGCGCACGGTAGCGCGCGGCGCCGCGGCGGCTGAAAAATCGAGTGTACGCGCATATTTAACAATTAAAAAACAACGGTCTTAATTAAAATAAGGCGCGATTACTCTTCACAATCTTGAAGTTGAATGTTTAAACTTTAATTTAGACACTTGGTAACCTCAAAAATAATAATTTACATATGTGTTTTCAAGCCTCAAAAATGCGTATTTTCGCGTTTTTCAGACTTTAAATCGCTTATTACTCGAAAACTATCAACTTTAGAGAAAAATGAGACCGAACATTTTTGTTTAAAATGGCCCAAAAAACCTAAAAAAATGTATTCCAGATTAAAAAAAAATTATTTTTGGACTTTGTTAAAAAAAATTGTTTTAAACAATTTCTGCCCAAAAATTTTGCCCGGCACCCTTCAGATTTGTTTAAAGGGAACATTTTTGAACCGGAATCCGCGAAGAAACCGAATCAGAAACATTTTCCCAACGGGAGCGGCCTCACAGCCTGGACTAGTTGGTGATTATCCATTTTGTAGGTTAACCGGTTTTTAAAAATTCTCATAAATAGTTTGTATACTTGACTGAGCAGCGATATAGGTCTTTAATTCTGTAGATTACATTTGTCCCCTTTATTGTGTAAAAGTATTACTAGGCTCCCGTTTCAGTCTACATCTGGTAGATGTCTTCAAACAAAACAACAATTTTGGTTATCAGTGGTATAAAATTAGTTTATTTCTTTAATTTGTGGTGTCTTTTTATTCTGAGCAACTGCTTTCAGTATATTTTGGGCATTTGGAAATTTACAATTTCCTGTTTTTGTAACCATCCAACTAAATTGGATATACATTTTTGAGTATCTTTATTAGTATTTGACAAAAGATGATATAGCTTATTTAAGTTTACAAGCGTCGAAAATTTCTTTTCAATTGCGAACTTTCTAGATGCGAACTTATTTGGGACTTATTTTCAGAAAATGAATTCTTTCCGATAATTTTTATCACATGTTCGTAGTAAACAATAGATACAATTAGATACAATTTTTAAAATATGCATTTATTTAAATAATATAAATATGAAAGTTATTACTTGTATATTTGTTCTCAGTAATTATTTAATCAATAATAGTTTACCAGCACCAACCATCATTTCAACTTTTATCACATGTTATTATTTTTCTGAAGAAGTTCTCAAGTTAAAATTGATTTCATGCAATCGAATGAATATCTTACAATACAGTCGTACCAGGAATGCAACTCAGCAATATTGGCAATATCATTTTAAAGTCGTTTTCTTTAAAATGTATAATATACGACTTAATTGTCAATATAAATGAGGCACGTAAAATTAAATTATCAGAAGAATTTTTTACCAAGTACCAAAAAACCAAATTTGTTGAATTTACTAATGTTTTTATTTTAAAAATGAAATAATGAAGTTTCAACTTCCGAAATGGAAATTGAAACGTCAATAAACTTATTCTAAAGTTCAATTGTAGCCTATTTCCATTAAAATAATATGTTAAAGGGTCACTGGTTTTAGTATGAGAGACACAAGTAAGAACTGCATTGTAATGAAAGAAACATTTAATTTGAAAGATATTTACTTAGTGTGTTGCAGAAACATATTTTTTATTATCGACATTTATAAATATATTGGCATCTTCTAGAAAAATTTACGGGGGTAGAGTTTACGGGGTGTAGAATTGTGTTATAGAGGTAGCACCTTTTATCGGAACGACCACATCGAGCGTCATAGACGGGAGATGGTTCTTGATAACTGGTCCTTATAAGACAGCTAACTCTCACATATGGCTCCACGTGCCACACCCCGGGCAACTGCATTGGTCTGCAGGCTAAAATAAGTGAGGGTAGCCAGATAGGTATGGCGAAAATTTTACCGAGCGATTGCCGGTATAAGCAATCCCACACTTACTGACCAACGGCTTCAGGTGGATAAGTTGGTAAGTGGGAGGGCACCCTTTTGTCCTGGAGTTGAGAAATCGACTTCGAAGGAGGAGGAACTATTAAGTAGTCAACGGCATAAGGATACGGAAGGGAACGGTAAGCTACTATATTAAAGGTATCAAATGACATTCCTAGAAAATTATAATGGCGTTTGCAAAAACCTAAAGACACGTTACTGATCATGGAAGTCGGAAACCAAGATCCGGAAGAGGAGGTACACTTGAAGAATATGAGGCCTCTCAGGTCATCAGCAAGCGAAACCCTCATAATCAGAAGGAAACCAAGAAAAGCATTGGTTTAGAGAAAATAGAAAAAGGACGAACCCTAAGACTGGCTACATGGAACGTGAAGAGTTTATATCAACCAGGTAAGCTGGACAACCTAATAGCTGAAATGGATCACCGTAATATATATATATATATATATATATATATATATACATATATATATATATATATATATATATATATATATATATATACATATATATATATATATATATATACATATATATATATATATATATATATATACATATATATATATATATATATATATATATATATATATATATATATATATATATATATATATATATATATATATATATATTCGGTATCAGCGATGTTCAATGCCCCGATTCAGGAAAACTAGCCACAAACAACGGCATGATATATTACGTTGGTAACAATGATCCAAGAAATCGATATGGAGTTGCCATTCTTGTAGACAAAGCGACAAATAATATACATTTATTCAAATGCATAAGTATTACATTAATTTACAATTTCAATTTCAGTTTACTTACAGTAACATAAACGTAAAAAAAAGTCTTTAAAGCATTGACACGCTTGTTGACTTAAGCTGTCTAATATGAACAGGTTTAATGTTTTTTTTTACAAATTATTATTTCATTTTTACAGTTTCTAGTCTAATCTAATTTGTTTCGTTTTTTTTTTATCTAGTATAACTTAAATTTATTAAATTGTTACACAACTCCCTTTTTTCTTTTACCCAAGCATTAACTAATTTTTTATACAAATAAAAATTTTTGATATTTTTAAAATTTATGGGCAATTGATTGTATATTCTTGTAGCAAAATATTTAATTGACCGTTGCGTGATTGTTTTTGAAGTATGAAGACATTCAACATTAAATTTTCTTCTTGTTTCATAATTTGACACTTTTACTTTAAGAGGTATTTTATCTTTATGAATATTTTTAAGTAGCTCTAAGCAGTACAATTGCCGAACATCAAGAACCTGAGTTTCATGAAAAAGTTGGTCTGAGGGATATGTTTTTCGTTTTCCATATATTAGTTTAAGAAACCATTTCTGAGTATTTTGAAGGGTCACCAGATGGCAATCAGCTACGCCACCCCATCCTAAAATCCCATATACAAGATGAGATTGTACTAAAGATAGGTAAAGCATTTTAAGCTGTTCAACAGCTAAAAACTCTTTTAAATAGCGGAATTTTGGTAACAGTCCTCTTATTTTTCTTATAATATTTTTTATTTGTAAGTCCCATTTAAGGTGCCTGTCAATTAAAACTCCTAAATATTTTATGTATTCTGCTTTAAATATTTGTTGTTTTTTATTTATTTTTAATGAGTTAAAAGTTGGCAGAGAATTTTTATATATTGTAAAAGGTATATATTTAGTTTTTTCGTAATTTATTGTGAGTTTATTTATTTGCAACCATGTTTTTATAACTTTGAAATCTTGTTCAACTATAGTCTTAAGATCTTCCCAATTTTCGGCCTTATAAAAAATTGCGGTGTCATCAGCAAAGCTTATTATGTTTCCATCAGTTTTTAGTTTAAGCATGTCATTAACATAGAGTGTAAAGAGTAGAGGGCCTAAAACGGTCCCTTGCGGTACGCCATAATTAATTACTTCAGGATCACTTTCGACACCATCAATTTCTACAAATTGTTTTCTGTCTGTTAAGTAACTTTTTAGTAATGTCAAAACGCGTCCTCTCAGACCATACTTCTCAAGTTTCTCTAACAATATGCCGTGAGATATCGTGTCAAAAGCTTTAGAGAGATCGACAAATATGCATAAACTACGTTTATTAGACTCAAAAGCTTCTGATATTTGTAATTAGTTTACAAATAGCATCTTGTGTAGATTTTCTTTCTCTAAAACCGTATTGACAATCCGATATTATACTAAACCTATCCAAAAAACTCACTAATCCATTTTTTAAAATTTTTTCAAATATTTTGGAAAAAACAGACAACAAAGATACTGGTCTGTAATTAATCACGTCTTCTTTATTTCCTTTTTTAAACAGAGGTTTGATTTTGCCTATTTTTAGACACTCTGGAAAACAACCATCCTGAAAACATGCATTAATGAGAAAAGTTAAAGGAGTAATAATTTCTTCCTTAATTTGTTTGATGGTTTTTGTCTTAATCCCATCCCAGCCAGGAGATTTTTTGTGTTTTAAAGATTGTATTGCATTTACCACTTCTTTTTGGTCAACGAGATACAAGTACATGCTGCTTTCTATCCTATCTATGTCCTCAATCTGTTCATTACAAATGGGTATTTTTTGTGCATACCTTTGCCCCAATGTACTGTAATGTGTATTAAATTCATTTGCAATTTCTTTTCTGTCAATTATTTTTTCTCCTGTTTTGGTTTTAATCGATTCAATTTTTGTATTTCCTTTTGTTTTTCCACACAATGAATTAATTACATTCCAAAGTGATGAAGAAGAGGTCTTATTTTTTTCAATTCGTTGTTTTGTATAATTTCTTTTTGCAGTTTTAACTAAATGTCTTAATTTATTTTTATATTCTGTATATCGTTGTTTTTTTAAGTTATCTGAGGGATCTTGGATTAGCTGATCATACAATCTGTGTTTTTCCTGTACAGACTTTAAAAGTCCCCCTGTCATCCAATCTTTTTTAAAAGTGGTTTTTAGATCATTTCCTTTTAAAATAATTATTGTATTTTTGTTTACTAAATTTAAAATTTTGTCAATGAAAAGTTTTACCGCTTCATTTTTATTTGTTTTATTGTAAATATTCAACCACTTTTCCTGCTTCAAATTGTTTTTTAGATTTTTGTAGTTGATGTACTTCTTTATTATTATTTTGTTTTCTTTGGTTTTGTTTAGATTAGGAATGGAAACTGCGATTGGATAATGATCTGAAGTAGTAATATTTTCAAATATAAATGAAGTTATGTTAGTGTAATCAGCAGGTCTTTTTATAAAGAAATGGTCTATACAAGTTTGACTTCTAGGTCTAGTTGTTTTATTTATATAAGACAAAAAATTTTGTGAAGCTAGAATATTCTGGTATTCTTCAGTGTGATCTAAATCCTCAAACAAATTAATATTGATATCACCAACTAATATATGAAAACACATTCGTTTTTTACTTATGAGGAATTGATGAGGTATTGATGAAATAAATCAGTAGTTGGTTTTACTCCCTACTCAGAGAGATTGATGATGATTCAATTGCAGACATTCTCTAAAAAGATAAACATTGTCCAAATATATGCACCAACTGCTGACAAAGATGAGACTGAGATAGAGAGAATGTAGAACACATGCAATTGATCGAAATCATAAGATCCACAAAAAAAGATGATATAGTGTTGGTGATGGGAGATTTCAACGCCAAGGTTGAAAAAGGAAAAGTGGACGGATGTGTGGGGGAATTTGGATTGGAAGAAAGAAGTGAAAGAGGAGACAGACTTGTAGAATTCTGTCAAAGCGAGGAGATGGTAATAATGAATACAAATTTTAAATTACCTAAAAGAAGACTTTATATTTGGAAATCACCTGCGGATTCAGAAGATAACATTATTCAAAACCATGTAGATTATATTTTAATAAAATCTAGACACAAAAACGCGCTATAAAGTCTCTGCGAACATATCCAGGAGCAGACATAAATTCAAACCATAATCCATTAGTAGGCGTAATGCAGATAAAATTGAAGAAGATCCAAAAACAAACAAATATACCACGGTTTGATGTCTCAAAGATAAAAGAAGAACCTATAGGTCAGAGCTTAACACAAGAAATAAATGATAACAAAGAAAATCAAACAAGACGTGATAAAAACAACAAGTGGTAATGACAAATGGAGCATGGTACAGGAAACTTTAATAAAGGCAGGAGAAAAGCTACTGCAGACAAAAATAAGAAAAAAACAGACATACATAACATATCTGTTTGAGATTATAATAGAGGAAATCGAACAAGCAATACGAAACGCAAAAAACGAAAAACTGTAGGTCCAGACGAAATACCTGCAAAACTACTGAAATGTCTAGACGATGAAACTCTATCTGTACTTCTGGACCTATTTAATGAAGTATATAAAACTGGAAAAATCCCACAGGAATGGTTGGTGTCCACCTTTGTAGCAATACCAAAAACAGTATATGCCAAAGATTGTTCAGACTATAGGACAATATCACTAATAAGCCATACCCTCAAAATATTTCTAAAGGTGATTCATGGAAGATTATATAGAAAACTAGAAGATGATATGGATGATACTCAGTTTGGGTTCCGCAAGGGACTGGGAATGAGAGAGGCATTGTTTGCTTTTAATGTTCTCTCTCAAAGATGCTTAGATATGAACCTAGATATTTATTCCTGTTTTATCGACTTCGAGAAGGCATTCGACAGGGTCCGACATGAAAAATTAATAGAAGTACTGAGAAACAAAAATATAGACAGACGAGACTTACGATTGGAATCAAAAGGCCAATATAAAAATAGAAGAACAAAATTCCAAAAATATAGATATAAAGAGAGGAGTAAGACAGGGCTGTGTTCTGTCACCATTACTGTTAAACGTGTACAGTCAAGCCATATTCCAGGAAGCGATAGCGGATCTGGGTGATGAAATCTCTGTAAACGGAAAAATAGCAAATAACATAAGAGTCACTGATGACACCGTTATAATGGCAGACACCCTGGATACGCTACAGGAATTTTTAAATAGAATTAACGATTATTGCATTAGATACGGACTAAAAATAAATAAGAGAAAAACTAAATTTATGATTGTCCCAAAAACGCATTATGGAAATGAAAGATTAATGATAGAGCAAACCCAAATAGAAAAAGTAGAGACATACAAATATTTGGGAATCTGGGTTGATGACAAAAATGACCAAAGCAGAGAAATCAAAGTCCGAATTGACACTGCAAGGCAAGCATTTTTAAAAATGAAGACAATGCTTACCAACAGAGACCTTCAGTTGCATCTCAGATTGAGGGCTCTAAGATGTTACATACTTTCTATCTTATTTTACGGAATGGAAGCTTGGACATTGAAGAAACAACACATAAGAAAAATAAAAGCGTTCGAAATGTGGTGTTACAGAAGAATATTAAAAATTCAGTGGGTTCAAAGGATTACCAGTGTGAGGTACTACGACGTCTAAATAAGGAGTTTGAAATTATGAACAGCATAAAAAGAAGAAAACTAGAGTATTTGGGTAACATAACCAGAGGAGAAAAATATGAGCTGCTGCGAATTATTAGGCAAGGAAGGAAGGAGAAGAAAAAAGAAGAAGCATAGGAAGAAGATGCATCTCCTGGATGAGGAAAGTTAGAGAATGGTTTAACTGTAGTTCACTACAACTTTTCAGAGCAGCAGCCAACAAAGTGACCATAGCCATTATAATATCCAAGCTCCCATAGGAGATGGAACTTTAAGAAGAAGAACAATTTACAGTGAGAGTTTATGTTTTTGATTAAGTGAAAACAAATATACCTTGATAGCAGCAGCTCATAAATTCAACACACGCCGTGTTACTTAATGCATAGTAATTTTTTATTTTAACATCCAGAAATAGATCTTCAGTGGTAGCAGGAAATCACTACAAACTGGACCAATAACTATATTTTGTAATTATTTTCTTAATTTCATCAATATTTGCTAGGAATTGAGCGACAGAGATCACTCTGAAAATGAATACCACAATCCTGAATATGACCACAAAGCTTTCCTGTGATTAGAAAAAGCAAAAACTGTCGATGAATTGCCTCTCCAAGAAAGCAAAAGGATACTGGAAGTAATAGTAGATCTCAAAGAGAATTCGCAACTCACACATCTTCTGTAGAACTTAAAAAACTCGTTACCTCTTGCGACATCGTAAACCTTCTTTCTTAGCTGATATTATCTACAAAAAACAAAGCGTAAGTATCTTCTCTTTCGTACATCTTATTCATGGTCGATAGTGAAGACAATGGATGCTACAAATGCTAATTTTCATTACAGTTTTAAGGGATTTTCTTTAACAAAATTATATTAAATGTTTCCTTAATGGTAAAACATGCTAAATTAATTTAATGCGGTTCCGCATTACTTCCGGGGCTTTTTATTTTTTCTTTTTCAACTTTTGGAAATTTTATTCTTTGATTACTAAAAGCTACCTAATCTCTATTGTATTATGATATAACGTTTTTAACAGGAAACATTTTTTGTCAGGTATTCAACAAATGGTTTAAAAAGGGAATGAATTCCCAGCGAAATATCGTTCATTTTATCTTGACATTTGAGACAGATGGTGGTATTATTTAGCGAAATACGGTGACTTTGAGTGACAGCAATGCATGGGCTTAGAACTTGTTAGAAAAAGTGATTTGAATAATTGATTTTCATTGATAATAGAATTTTCAAATTTTAATAGATTCAAATTGATAATAGAATTTTTCAGAACACTACTGGCTTAATTTCAATTAATAATGGTAATTTTGTATTTAAGTCTATATAATGTGACATAGTTATTTATGTATTTAGAGAGAAAAGAGATATATTTTGATTCGAAAGTACATATCCTAACTTATTAATTTTCAGTTATTTAGGTACAAATAAATCTTCAGGCATTCTGATTATCTGTCCAAGAGGAACATCGTTAAAAAGGTCACGATTGTTGATGTCATGGCTGGGGTTCCACAGGGATTGGTTTTGGTCCGACTCTATGGAACCTGAAATATGATTGGGTCATGAACTGCGAAATAGAAAAAGGTCAGATGATTTCGGGTAAGACTTATAGGCAACGTCGTGAAGAATTGTATGACAAATCACGGAGTAGAACTCATAGCAGAGAAAACCGAAGCCATCATTCTAAAGGGTAAATTCAAAAGACAAGGAATGGAACTCTCATGTTCAAAGGTACAGCTAATATCAAAGAAATGCGTCAAATATATGGGAGTGACGCTACACCAATATGGCGGATGGGAAATCATATACCAGTGGTAGTACAGAAGGCAGTTAAGAGTGCGGCTAACATTGGGGGACCCAAATCAGAAAGGAGAATGTGTTACACGGTTTTTTTGCAGTCAATCATCCTTTACGCGGCACCAGTCCGCAGTGGGGCGGAAAAGATAACGATTCTCAAGGGGCTTATGATACGATTAGACAGAACGAGTCAGTGGCGAGTAGCATGCGCATAAAGGAATGTATCTGCGGCGGCCTTGTGGACTAACACGTGTTGTGTTCCTCTGCTTGTGTTAGCAGTAGAAAGAAGATATTTCTATGAGAGAGGCATTTAACAAAAGCCCTAAAAAAGAAAAAAGAGAAAGATCAATGGAATGATGGCAAGAAGAGCGGAACAACATGAAAGCTGTTGAACTAAGATGCTGATCTTAAGTCTAAGGGACTGGGTGTGCTGTGGTCACAGGAAACTGGATTACTTCCTGATGCAAGTGCTCACAATATAGTATAATACTCTGACACTGTTACTTACATACTGCTGTAGTGTAATAGATGGACAGTAAGAAACAAAATGTATAGAGAAATAGGTAAAGACTGTGAACGTGAAAGATATGATCGTGAAGATGTCGGGAAATAAGGATGGATGGAATACTGTACATAATGGCATCCGAGCCTTCATTGAAAACAAAGAAGGAGAAGTGAAAATCAGAGAAACATTAGATGGGCCAACGACAGATATAAGATCTAGATAAACAAAACGAGTGTTTCGAAAATGGTCTCGAATATACTTCTTAACACTGAATACAACACACGCCAGCGATGCCTAGAAATGGATTAACTTGGTATGCTTTTTAGAAATTTGTACCCCCAAAAAAGCAAAAAAAGGTCATGGCAATTTTTGGAGTACCGACAGCAGTGAATACTTCTAATAGCGTATTAATACTATATAAAAATTAATACAATTTTATGTCTGCTTATTACTAAATTGTTATTTTTTAATATAACACTTTATATTTGAGTTCTTTAAAAATTAAAAATCTTAATTTTTTCCTTTAAAAAATTTGTTTAATGATTTTTGTAATTTTGATTATCATTATATTCTAAAATGACTAATGGGAGGGTACATTATTTAATTTTTAATAAAACTTTACATTTGCAAATACTTATCTATAAACGATTAAACGATTTCTAAAATAAACTTTTGTTTATTTTAATTAATTTGTTTTAATTTTGTTTAACTTTATTTAATTTTTTAAACTTTTTAAATTTTTTATTGTTTTATTTAAGTTTATAGGATTTAATTTTATTTTAATTTAATAAATTTTATAAATTATTTTACATATTTTTTTTAATATTATAATTATATTAATACTTTAATAAAAAAATATTTTAAATAAAATTATAATAAGCGTATAATTATGTTTGTATGTTATGTATATTACGGTACACCGCAAAGTTACTACATCCGTTTCGATTTTTCGAGTCAAGCTAAATAGGATTTCGAGCCGTTGCAAAACATCATACCGAGCGCTAAAAAGTACTCACTTCAAAAAGTTACAAATAAATCAATAACTTATTCAGCAAATCTGTTTTTTATCTGTATAGTAACTGTATAATTTTAGATATTAGTTATTTGATAAAAAGTTAGTCAGAATTTTTAAGCAACGGTTTAGAACTGATTGTTCCTATCAAGGGTATGGCTACTGTGACAAGACGAAAAAGTCCAATTTCTTCTTCATGTACCATGTCCTTTCAGAACGTTGGTTACCATCATAGCTATTTTAATTTTATTCACTGCCACCCTAAATAGCATGCTTGTATCTACACCATACCAGTCTCGCAAGTTCTTCAACCATGAGGTTCTTCTTCGTCCTGGACTGCGTTTGCCTAATATTTTTCCTTGCATGATATTTTGTAGCAATCTATATTTGGGACCTCTCATTACATGTCCGAAATATTCCAGCTTTCTCTGCTTGATGCTTTTTATGATCTCAGTAGTCTTGCTGAGACGTTCTAGTATTGTGGAGTTACGAATCTTCTCCACCCAGGAAACTTTTAAAATTCTTCTATAGCACCACATTTCGAAAGGCTCAAGGCGATTTAGATCGATTTTATTCACAGTCCAGGACTCGACAGCATAAAGTAAGACCGAGTAGCAGCAAAGTTTGCGGATCCTTAATGCCAATTTTACATAACACCTTGGACATCCTTCTTAAAGCAGCTCTATCCTGCTCTATTCTGGATCTAATTTCGCCGTGATTTTCTGCATTACAATTTAATTGCTGTCCAAGGTAGACGATTTTATTAACTTGCTCAAGTTTGGTATTATTTACATATATAGAGGGTTTTATATTCTGTTGTTTACTTATTACAAGTATTTTGGTTTTCCTTATGTTAAGATCCAGACCTGCCTCCCTACAACTCTTAACGACACTATCAAGTAGTGTTTGCAGATCTTCTTGACTAGAAGCTAGGAATATTGTATCGTCCGCATATCGCAAATTATTGATGACTTCGCCGTTCACAAGTAAAAAGTCCAACTCCAACTGAAATTAGTAAGATGGCAAGATCAATGGTTACTATTTTAGAACTGGGCGTCTCAGCATCAGTATTTTAAAGTATTTTGGCCCGATTTGGCTACAGCAGGGCACATGAAACAGTAGATCCAATACTCAAAAGGTAGTCTATCCTATTCTGACGAAACCAACCTCACCGCTATACCTATGTTGCTACACGGCGAACAAATACGCGCAGGAGGAAATAATGGCCAAACTCGCACGTTTGACAGCTTACCGCCGAGAAGCCTTTTTCTCTACAACTTATCTTCAAAGTAACATTCAGAGCACATCCAGTTTGGGCCTAGTCGCATTGAGATTATCGTTCTTCCCATCAAGGCCATGAGGAATAAGAGTAAAGTGGTCCTACTTGAGCTTGTCTCGGATACTAAGAGCGCAGCCCAATAACCCATGCGTCTAATTGACTCATTTCGCTTCTGATAGTCCCCATATCGACTACCGACACCTTAAACGACATTGTGTTGTAAAAACGTACGACAGGTTGCGCCCTGAGTTAGTTGCTGCAAACTCGACACTTCAAGCGATGGCTTAACAGCTCTCAATCCATCACATTAGTAGTCTCTACGACACACAGGGACCTCTATCCTAGCAGTATTCGTTTCGTCCGTTTATACCTCTATTGCATCTTACAGAACTCCAGTTTCTGTAAGTAATCAACTAACAGGCTGTGCGGCAACTAATATTAAAATGATAGGATATTCGGCGAATAAGTTAGTGCAGAAAATAAAATGATCTATCCACTGCGTAAATAAGTTGGATTTAATCAATGACGTATAATATATAGACTACGCAGTCCCCTATTCTCGCTATAGAATGAAGTGTCCGAAAGATCTCGGCTCAAGGTTAAAGGTATGTTTATCACAACAGCGGCGTGCTCATTTATATGTTAATGACAATAATTATGTTTTTAATTAAAATTAAATATTTATGATTTCTTTTTGTTCCCGTCTATAAGAGAAATAATTATTTTGATAAAATAGTATGGCATTTTACTTAAATAGTAAGTAAATAACTCTCAACATTTTAAAATAAAATTTGCTGTCACACAAAATGGAGAAAATGTTTTCATACGTCCATGATGTTTTCAAACACAAGATCAACTTCGTGATGCTTCGTAAGAAATCATGAACTTCGTGCATCTTCGTATCAAAACAATAAACAATAACAAAGGTATTCATGTTTTGGACACTTTTTAAAGCGTTCACCGAGTCTATATATTATACGTCATTGGATTTAATCTACCCAGACAGATGACATCTTCCAATTGCCCTGGAGCCGCTCCATTCATCATCTCTGCTTTATTTTTTTTTGAGAAAATCATCATTGAAGAAATGTTATGCCTATTTGCATTCATATATATTACAACTGTAACAAGCGAACCTCTGTCCGCAGTAGTTAATGCTGCAATCTGTTTTTTTTCCTTTCAAGCCTATAACTTTAGTATGCTTGTGTTTAACTGCTGTTATCCCGAACTGGTTAACATTATAAACCCTGCCTTTAATAAAATCTTATTTTTTTTAGTTTTCATTCCAGAATATCATAAGATTGTTTAAGATTTTCTTTAGTAAATTCTTTGATTAGCTGAAGATATACCTTGTGACGTTTTAGAAGAAATATTCTTGTTACGCTTTAAAAAAATTCCTTAGCCATTTTCCCCGCACTGGCCTTCGATTTCGAAAACGAATGTGGCAAATTGTTGGTCAAAGCCAACTGAAAGGCTAAAGGGCAAATATCTGTTGATATTCTTTAAAACTCCAAGCATAATCCAACCAACTCTTTGTCTTATGCTTCGGGAAGTACTAGGTTATGACCTATAGTTGATTTTTTGAGATCTCCCAGTGATTTATCTATCTTACAATATTATTCTCATATAGCTTTTGGTACATCGTATGCTTTCGCCGCTTTTAAATATCCCATCTGCTTATCCTGTACAGCCAAAGTTGCAGAGGCCATGTTTGCTTTATTCCATTGCTTTCTTTTTTTTTGAGGATATTCTGTAAGAAAAACGTTCTTCAGTATAGATAAATAAAAACGTTCTTTATATTGTATATTCACTATTGGGAATAAGTTTATGTCCAATATTAGGCACATTTCTAAATTGCGTATTATAATTTTTCCGAAGTGAACAGACAAATATTTCATTACTTAAACTACTTAAATGTGTCAACTTTAACATACTTGCTTTCTTTTCTCTATCTTTCTAAATTTCAACTAGAAATACTTTCTAAGCTTTACACGTTGGGAGCAATTTGTTATTTTATTACTTTTTTTACTTGAATAATTGAGCAAATCACAAACATAACTTAATTGTTCTCGGGCGAAAAATCTCCTTATAAATATAAAAACAATTTTCAATTATCCTGCAATAAATCTCAGGTTTGCATTTTTACTAGACATTATAAACCTAACGATTAAATAATTAAATTAAGAGAGCATCAATATCCACTAAAAGGTATGGTCAAATATTTAGGGATGACACTTGACTTGAAAGGATCATATTGAGGATATGTTAAACAAATGCAACAAGGGAATAAATTTCCTTAAATCGATTAATAAAACGTGGTGGGGTGCTGATGTAGATGTAAATTTACTATTCTACAGAGCGTATATCCGCTCCATTTTTGATTACGGAAGCATATTATATGGATCAGTCAGTAATGTATTGTTAAATAAAATTAACGTAATACACAATTCAGCTTTACGTACATGTTTAGGTGTTATGAAGTCCACACTAATTCAACCCTTGTATTTGGAAGCCTTGGAACCACCTTTAAATATCAGACGAAACTTCCTGACCGAAAAATTTCTGGTAAAGACATATATAAAAATCAATCCTTACACACAAAGATCTTTACTCTGAATTGCTATGATTTGTCTACTAAATACTGGGAAAAAAAGAAATCGTCTGTAGTCTACGAAGCTCTGCAACATAATATGGAAGCATTAAAAGAGATAGATAAAGCTACGTATACACTTCAAAACATTTCATATGCAACATATTGTTCAAATACAGATATCATGGTACCAAAATATAGTGACAATATACACATAAACAGACGGATTATTTACTCAATATTATCAGAATTCAAAAACTTCGTCGTTATATATACCGATGCTTCCAAATCATCAAACGGCACTGGATGCGCTTTTTTTCTTCCGTTGGAACGAACAGAACATTTAAGTTAAACTCCCAGACCTCGATTTTTACAGCGAAAGCTCTTGCAATACATGAGGCCTTACTTTATGCAATAGAAAGTAGCCCGGATCATATAGTGATATTATCAGATTCTTTATCAGTTTTGACCTCTATTGGAAAACCGGGATTGACAAATACGTACAGTTGCCCTTATATTTACAAAATTAAAGATATCAAACAAAAGTTAGTAACAAGGGGCAAAAATGTGCTCTTTGTTTGGATTAAAGTACATATAGGTTTGAAAAATAATGAACATGTGGACCAATTAGCAAAGGAAAGTATTTTATCTGGTAGAGAAACTTCGTATAAAATCACGGCTTGCGACTTTCTGGCTTCCTTAAAATTAAGATTATACCAAAGGTGGAATAATATATGAAAGGAATATTCCATTGTTAGCCCAAATAGATACACTTCTCTTCAAACAGATATTCCTAAAACACCTTGGTATAAGTCTTTTAAGGTACCTAGAAAATATATTACCACGATCATTAGACTGAGATTTGGACATGCTTGTTACCCCAAACATTTATTTAAACTCCAGGTTTTAGATATTGATCGATGTGAATTTTGTACAGTAAAAGGAAACTTAGATCCTATATTTTTCAGTTGCCCCAAAAATACTATAATTTCATCCAGATTAATAAATAACTTACATAAATACAATATATTAACCCCTTGGAACCTTCAGTACTTATTATCACTAGACTCGAGAGCACTGTATGATTCCTTAGTTATGTTTTTAAAGGATAGTAAAATAACCATGTAAATAACTATGCATTAGTTAATAACGTAACCTTTGTTTCTAACCCAATTGTCAAATTCCCATCTTACCGTGGTCTAGTGTTGTATGTCTTAAAAAAATGCCTTGATGGGCCCCTAGGCGAGAAGAGAGTGACCCTGTTTACCTGTTCTTTGTTTTGTATAATTATTAATATAAACTCAGACAACTATTTTTTCCATGTTGAGTCTGGGTGAATGACTAAAAGTCTATGCCAAAAAACAAAACATTAAAACATTTTACAAATAAAGTCTACTATTAAGTTAAAATGGTAACGACAATGATGTCAACAACATTCATTCACTGTTACAAAATTTTCAATTCTCAAGAAAACATCACTGAGCTTTCCTTTGTAAATTGTATTTGGACCATACCCAGAATCGTTCACGCCCCACAGCAATGTGATCTGCCACTATTCGCCTCGGCTTTCTTCTCTTTTCGTATCTGCAATCCTCCTGCAGCGGCTGTACGAAACACCTGACTCAATCTTTTAACAATTAACACTTGAAATTTAATTCTCTAAATACTCAGCTAATTCTCAACGACACAAGGACTTATTTCTATCAACTTGGTGCCGCCAAACTATTTTCTACGTCTTCCAAAAACTACTCACTTTAGATCCAAGGATATCTTTACATCGACTTGTAATCTCGTTCCACAATTCTGCTAACTTCCTTTCCCAATGCCGGTATCCTAACTCACAAACACACCCTCTATCGAGACGCGACCTTTCCTCTCGATGATCAAATGGCAACTCTCTTTCTCTCATACATCGACTATCAATTCTCCTGTAAAAAAACTGTCCAGTCAAAAAGCTTTATTTTGTTTACAATCATTAAGACAAAAACCCATTACTGTTTCCAGAGAAACTAAAATTTTTGCTTTAAAACTGGCTTTCCTTTTGGTTACAAATACATAATTCATTCCTATTACAAAATGATAATTGCAATATCTTAATCTTAGGTCATATACAAACAATGAAAGATTATAATGGGTATGGGCTTTCTAATTCTATATAAAAAGATTATACCTGCGAGTGTTTGAAAATCAGTTGCTGACAGGCAAAACTTTGTATTAATCTAATCTTATCTTAATCTAATATATAAATTTTGTTTATCAGGATATTTATTTGGTCTGTTTATTAATTTTTATTTTCCTCTTTGGCTGACAAAAAGTATGACAATACATTACACTACCGATTACAAATATTCAAAGTTCATATCTTATATAAAATATTTTCAGTACTAAAAATAGGTAAATCCAAAAAATTTAGGGATGTGCGGTTCAATAAATTTGCAAGTATCCTAAGATGGTTGATATGTAGATTCTAAAACGACGTCTACATTAAATTTTGAACCATAATCTAGCCTTTCGTTGACATACGACTTATTCCATTTATTTTTAAAATATTTAGCTATCCAATATTAGGCGCTATTCTAATATTTGATGACCTTCCTTTAACTTTGTTTTATTGTATTCTTATTTATCTTGTGGTCAAAATAAAATATTTTAAAGATATTTTATATTTTGCTCTTTTATTTGTCACGAAATAACACGTTTCAAATACAAATCGTGAAGAAAATATATCAAGAAATAATATTTCTTGATATATTTCAGTTGGAAGTTGTCAGATTTTTTTTCAATTTATTATTATCACGCTGATAAAATGTTTTGCACTTTGCGAAACCATTTCTTAACAACAGATTTCTTTCTTTATCCTTTATAGGTGCAAAAAACTATATAAAAAACAGATGAATAATAAGAAAACTCACTATTTAAAAATTTACGAAAATAAGTAACATATAATGTAGAGTCTGGAAAATAGGCACTAAAAAAATGTGTGCGGTTTGTGCAAAATATGCATTTATAATTTAGATATAAGCACTTATTTTTATAAAAATAATTTTAAATTTTATGTTAAAAATAGTAAGGTTTGAATTTAAAACCTCACTATTCTTAACATAAAGTATTTTTAACATAAACACCCATAATGAATGAAGAGAGAAATCTGTTGTTAGGAAATGCTTTCGCAAAGAGCAAAACATTTTATCAGACCGATAGTAATAAATTGAAAAAAATCTGACAGCTTCCAACCGTACATGTATTCAAAAATCTTGTGTATTCAAACAAAATCAAGCTGTCGTAAACACTCAACAAAAGGTTGCCCCTTTCTAAGCGATCTCGTAAATCTTTCGTCGTGTTGGTCAGTTTTCAATTTCGGTAAAGTATTTTAACGACTTTCGCCTCATACAACTCAGTTAATAGCCCACTGGTGAAAATTTATGAAAAATAAAACGATATAAACATAAAAACTCAGATAAAAATACTAATAAAAATCAAGAAGTGTCCTTCACTTGGTTATATATTATGTGAGATGCTGAAGGCTACTTCATTTTCATTATTTTGGGAGTAGGGTGCCTTGTATTGTATGATATTTACCATCATATTTCTTACACTATCTAGAGTGGGAGCTGTATGAAGTTGAATATATAGTATATAGAGGTTCTGAAACTTTTTCTTGTGACATGTTTAAGATAAATAGTATTTTATATAGGATTCAACCAGTGGTATAACCTTATACAGATCGATAGTCAGATTTTCCTCAAATAATGAATCACATACAGGGTGTCTTATTTGAAAAAAAAAGGAATTAGGCGAAAATTTAGGATGCCGGTTTTATGCCAATTTTGACAGAACCCTGTATAATAAAAAAGACAACTTTATGCTGTAAATGATGATGGTGTATGGTTAATAAGTTCATAAGGAATTTAAACTTTTTTTCAAATTACGTTAGAGGGTATTGAAGATTATATACATGGTAGAAAAGCGTAATATCCATATAAAAATCATTGTCACTCAAAAACGGTTCGCAATAAGTATTAACAAAAAATGTTATAGAATAACGCGAGTATAATATTTTTCACCGTATTGGCAGGCCATGGAGTTTGGGGTATGTGCATTGTAAAATGGCGTGCACCTCATGCATCCATGCTATGGCATGCTGGATGAGCCATACAATCTCTAGTCAACACCCCGAAGTATGAGCGGGAACACAAAATTTACCAATACTCATACTCTTATGAAACGCACCTGGCGGATCATAAGAGCCTTCACATTTTACTCTTCTTCAACCTGTCTTGAGTAAAATATCTTTAATCTTTTTCTATCAGCCTCTCTTGGCTAACTCTTGTTTTCTTCCGGCCCCGAATGGCGATTTGGTTTTCGAAGGCAGACGGGTCACTATATTTCTTTCTAATATATTCTTCCCATCCACACCTTCTTTTCCTGCCCATCCTATTCAACAAAAAATATGGAGAAAACCAGATGCAAAAAATCCGTAAGTTAAGGTGGAAGCTATCGTGCTAAAAACTGAATGGCTGCACGTCACGCGGCCGCTAACGATGCTCTTGGGACACCGGGCGAAATCCCATTGAATATTAGCCTTGTTCCTGTACGCGGGGCTCTACAGGAATCGACCAACGTTCCCCAGCTACTCGTGGGAATAAATAAGAATATTCACCAACATGTTAGGCAAGCACGGTGTTTAAATGCCAAAAACCCGACCACTGTAAACCAACCCTATTCAATGTGCGTCAAAAAGATAAACCTCAACATCGCCACATATAATGCTCGGTCACTCTCTACCGAAGAAAGATTTGAAGAATTGGAGGAAGAACTCTCAAAAGTGAACTGGGATTTTGTAGTTATCAGCGAAGTTAGAAAAAAGGGAGAGAGTCTTACCTCACTCCCATCAGGCCATTTATTTTATTACAAAGGAGAAGAGGAATCTACAGTCGGAGGCGTCGGCTTCTTTATTCATAACAGAATTGTGTCAATAAACCAAATCTCAACAAGAGTGGTCTACTTAAACATCAAAATAAACGCCAGATATATCCTAAAGTTCATTCAAGTGTACGCCCCTACTACAGGACATCCAGACGAAGAAGTCCAAATATATTCTACGACCAAATATCCTGTGCAATCAAAGAAAATCCTGGCCACTTCTTAATAATAGGTGGTGACTTCAACGCAAAAATAGGCACTAAGGAAGACCCCTCTAAAATAATATTGGGAAATTTTGGAGGCGAAGGCAGAAATGATAGAGGCAAACAACTACTGACTTTCCTTTTGGAAAACAATCTCTATCAAATGAACAGCTTCTTTAAAAAGAAAAAACACAGAAGGTGAACATGGGAAATCCTGATGGAAAAACAAGGAACGAAATCGACTATTTCTTAACAAACAAAAAATAATTATTTAAAGACGTAAATGTGCTAAACCAGTTCAGTACAAGCAGTGATCATAGGTTAGTAAGAGCTAAAATAACGATATCAACCGAAAAAGAAAGACTCAAAATGATAAATAAGAAACAACCAATGAAATGGACAAAACAAACTAACATTCAGGAGTTCGAAAAATATATTGGGAATTCATTGAAAGATACAACAACAGCTGACATCAATATATTGAACAAACAAATAGTCAACACAATGCAACAGGCTCAAACTAAATATTATCCGACAAGCAAAAAAGATGAAAAACTGAGTCAACCCACGAAAACCCTTATAGAGCTAAGGCGACAAATAAAAGGAGATAACACTGCAAGCAAAGAAGCGATAAATCAAATAAATAAGACGATAACAAAGGCAATAAGAAAAGACATAAGAAACTACAATGTAGAAAAAACAAAACAGGCAATAGAGAAAAATAAGAACATGAAAGTTTTGAAGAGGAGCGTACAAAAGGGGAAAATAGAAATTAACAAACTGAGAAACAAAACTGGAGAAGAAAGAACGAACAGAGACGAAATATTAAGAATAGTCGAAGAGTTCTACACAGAGTTATATAGATCACGAAAAAAAGATAACAATACGGAACCTCCAATTACACTAAAAACTGGGGTATTAAACCAAGGATCAGATTTAATGCCCAATATAATAAAATCAGAAATAAAAGAAGCCCTGAAGAAAATGAAAAATAATCGAACCCCGGGTGAAGATGGAATAGTATCAGAAGCACTAAAAATTGGAGGGGATGTATTACTTGAAAAAATTAAACAATTTTTCAATATCTGCCTTCACAGCGCCAATATTCCAACAGACTGGAATAACGCTACTATGATTCTATTACACAAAGTAGGAGACAAAGCAAATTTAGAGAATTACAGACTGATTAGCCTCCTCAGCCATATATATAAGTTGTTTACGCGAATACTAGTTAAGAGAATGGAAAGAAAATTAGAGACTTATCAACCAAGGGAACAGGCAGGATTCCGAAAAGGTTACGGAACAAATGACCATCTACAAAGTATAAAAACCCTAATAGAGAAAGCAGTGGAATACAATAAACCTCTAGTTCTAATACTTATCGATTTTCACAAAGCCTTTGACACAGTTGAGCTAAGCAAAATATTACAGGCGCTTAAAGAATGCAGGCTAGATTATAGATATACTAAATTATTATACAAAATATACCTGCAGGCAACAACCACTGTCAAATTACGTACTAACAGTAATCGTATAAAAATGGAACGGAGGGTTAGACAAGGAGACCCAATGTCACCTAAACTTTTTAATACGGTGCTAGAACATGCTTTTAAGAATTTGGATTGGATGACAAAGGGAATAAAAATAGATGGAGAATATCTAAACAACTTACGTTTCGCCAATGATATACTTATAATAGCTAAAGATTTAGGTATGGCAAGAGAGATGGTACAGGAACTCGTTGTGGCTACAGAAAATGTAGGTTTAAATATCAATATCTCGAAAACAAAAATCATGACCAATTTGGTGCCCAACCAGAACATCAGTATTGGTGGAAAAGAAATAGAACTCGTAGATAGATATAAATACCTGGGACATAAAATTGTGATTGGCAAAGATAAGCAGACTCATGAACTGAAGAGAAGAGTCGGCCTTGGGTGGGCAGCATTTGGAAAACTGAGAGAAACTTTTAAAAGTGAGCTGCCCACATGCCTAAAGAGAAAGGTTCAGGATCAGTGCGTCCTCCCAGTCTTGACGTACGGAGCAGAAACACTTACCTTAACAAAAGCAGCAGCTACCAAACTGAGAGTCACGCAGAGAAGAATGGAGTGGTCCATGTTAGGAATACCTCTCCGAGACAGAATAACAAACGAAGACATCAGGAGAAGAACCGGAGTGACTGACATCATCGAGAAGATAGCCAGACTAAAATGGATATGGGCAGGACACATAGCCAGAATGACAGATGGGCGATGGACAAAGAGGTTATTGGAATGGAGGCTAAGGGAAGACAAGAGAAGCGTCGGTCGACCACCTACAAGATGGACTGACCATTTAAGAAGACTCAATAAAAACTGGATAAGAGCGGCGCAAGATAGACGGGGTTGGAAACATGAGGAAGAGGCCTATGTTCAGCAGTGGACTCTTGAGGCTGGATGATGATGATGATGATGAATATTTTTCACCTAATAAGACCGCTTTGCAATTAAATGCTGGTAACTGTATTACTAGCGGACCAGATAAGCGGCGATATATTTTACACTATCTTTATGAATAAAATTTTACTGCTGTGTTGTTTCAATCAGGACTGCTCAACGAGTTATCGTTTATTTGTATTCATATTTTATTGCAACAGTACGAAAACAAAATATTTATTTAAACGGTGAATGTATTACATGTCATTTTTTTAATTTCTTTTAAAGTATTGTATAGTACAGGTTTATACAATAATCAAAGTTATGCCTTTACAAGAACACATTATTTGAAAAATTAGGTGTAAATACCATGTGTCATAATAATTGTAATCCCCATTATATACACTTAAATAATTGAATTAGTAATGTATTTCTTAAATCCACACAATCATTGAAAAACGATTCATGCTGTTTAAAAATATATTTCTGTTGGTAAACATGCGAACGGTTTTTGCAATCACGATCAATGCAGTGTTTATACTTGTTTAGCATTGACTGTTAAATAATTTGTGTTTGATTGTTTCGTCTGTTGTATAGCCCTCGTCCTTTTTAGGGTGTAGTAGTTGTTAAAGTACCTATTTTTTATAGCAGTGTAGTGAAGCGGTACTTTAAAGCAAAATGAGTAATTTGAAAGAAAATAAAATATAGTCAAAACGTAGAGTGTTATCTCCAGAAAAACGGCGTTTAGTTCTAAAAGTCGAAAGTTATTTCAATTTGGAAAAAAATAATATGCAAGAGAAATCGTCGACATCCAAAAACCTTAGATTTGCACCAGTCAATTAAACTTGCAATTAAACATATTACATATACTATGTATAAAGCCAAAGAATATATAACAGTTAGTACTGTGTTACAAAAAATAAAAGACAAGGAACTGTGTGAAGACAAATAGTAGACAAGTTTTGTGTGAACTCTCTAATGTTGTTTCAAAATGGTGGCATTGTTTAAAAAAATAAATGAACAATAAAACGTCTGATAGTCCGAGACAAGTTGTATTTTTAGATGAAACTTGGATTTTCGCTAAAGGAAGTATGTCAAAATCATTCTGGCAAGATAACACCACGAAATGTTATTCTTCTAGTCGTTTCGGTAATGGTAAACGCTATATTATACTTCATGCTGGAAATGATAAGGGTTTTATTCCTGACGCTAGTTTAATTTTTTCGTCCGTAAAGAAGTCAGGTGATTACCATTGAAATTTGGATGCAAATATTTTTAAAAAGTGGTTTGAAGAAAATTTGGTAAAAAAATTGGAGCGACCATCCATAATAGTGTTGGAAAATGCACCCTACCACTCAAGAGTAGATAAGAGATTTCCTTCAAGCAGCTGGACAAAAGAAGAAATAATATAGCCAAAAATTTTTATGATAAACATGCATCCAAAACAACAAATGATGATAGCGTTCTTAGTTTATGACTAAGGCAGACAGTGAATAGGACAAATCGTTTGATAAAAAGAAGTAACAAAAAAGTGTTTTGGGAATGTAATTCCGACTTTGTGGTGTCTTTTATTTAAACGATAAAGTACCTTTGGTCTAATTACTGAACTACATACTCTCAATAGCTTTGGTATTAATTACTGGACTACACGTGTTTAAACATTTTGTTTTGCTGAAAACTCGGAAGTGATTTAGTGCCAATTTGTTTCAAGGTTATTTTTAATACAGTATCTGCAGAATGTACTGTCTTGGATGTATTTTACTTAACTTTTTACATATCAGCAACTTGGCAAGCATTTTCCAATTTAACTGCATGTAAAACTATTCGTTTAATCTTTATTCTACGCAAAATGGAGAGTTACAGAGACATTGATGGACATTTGATGTCGACAAATAATTTCGAGTATACGTAATATTTCGTTCCACTTTCGTTCTTTAAACACGACTTGTATATACATATTATATTCATTTTATTTGCCTTTGATACAGTTTAATCCAATATTATGAGTGAACATAAAATACGGGAAATTAATTATTTTTATTTTTCGAGCGATCCGAATTAAATATTAACGCCCCACTGTTTGAGGCTCTCTGATTATATCTTAATTACATATCGATCGTCATAGAGTTTAAGGAGTATATTTCCAAAAATATATATACAGGATGTCCCATTAAAAAAAAACGAAGTTATACGCAACTTCCGGTATGACCGGAAGTATGAAAATATCCGTTCACAAATTGTTAAGAGCACGAAATGTGCCTCAAAGTCATAAAACGGTCATAAAATTTGTATCATCATTGGCGTTTCTGAGGTGTTTATTCATTAAAATTAATGTGTTTAACATTTATTTTTCTCACGTTTTTAGCAAAAAACAATTAAAACTTTCACAGCTAATGTTGGTTATTATATTAAATTAATAAAAATAAGAATTTAACCATTAACAATTTTGTAAATAAGAATACCTTATCTCTTTGGATATTTCAATAATAATCTTCGCGTTTAATCACTTTACTAGAAAACCTCGAATTCATATCCGAAGGTATTATTCGTTGCAAGATAATTAGGATAGAATTCCCCAGATTTTTAATAATATAATGGGTATAAAGATGCCAGCTTTGGCCACGTGCCTCGTCTGTTTGGTTTATATTAGAAACTTAACTTGAAATCGTGAAGTTATTACGAACGAAAACAATTGTTTTGGTTTAGTACGTTTTTAATCGCATATAATTTACGGCTTGTCGGTGTTTCCGCGTCTACGGCAGTAATTAGCGTCTCGAATATTTCTTTTGCGAATTATATGCAGTGCGTGAGTGATTTTTTATTCCAAATACCTACGAACATATACTTACCTTTCGCTCGTGCTCGTTTTGTTGGAGTGTTTGTGATCTCTATTCACCAATAGAGAAGACTATTGTCCTATATGTTCACGATGCTCTGGTTTCTCAGAATACCACAAGCACTATTTGCAACATAGTCGAAAGTTGTGCCAACATGACTGGCGTAGGGGAGTCAACTATATATACGTAGGTTTCTATCAGAAAGAAAAAACAGGGTATAGCTTTGCCAAAAATGGTATTCGAAGGAAAACTCATGGATTTTTTTCAAAAAAGAAATACCAAACCTAAACAAAATTTTACAAGAAGTTAGAGACGATATGGAATTGCTTCATATTGGACGAACTAATTTGTGACAAGTTATAATAGAATCAAATTTTTGGTGGGAGAAATCCGACCGAAAATCACGTTTGATTGACCGAGAGAAGATAATATGTTGGAGAAGAAATTATCTAAGATCCAAACGAAAATTCCGGGCTGAAGGAAGGCCAATATTCTACCAGGATGAAAAGTAGGTCATACTCTAAAAAAAAATGGTTAGATGAAAATTTATTAAGCTTCAGGCAAGCCTTTATGAAAGGTTGGTCTACTGGTATCTCCCCACCTTCTGATAAAAGCAATAGATTAATAATTTCTCACATTGGCAGTAAAAAAGGATTTGATAAGCATGGTTTGTTGGAATTTCAGTCCAAGAGCATAGAAGACTATCACGAGGAGATGACAGCTGATGTTTTCGAAAAGTATTTTGAGCAGATGATTGAACACATACCACCAAATTCAATTATAGTATTAGATAATGCACCTTATCATTCACGACTAGTAAAAACACTTCCAACGACTGAGCGGCAGAAACAGGATATCCTTGACTGGCTGCGGAATAAGTATCTGCCTTACGAAGATGGAATTGTAAAAGCAGAACTTTTAAAAATTACCCGGCAACACAAATCTAAGTTCAAGAAATACGTAGTTGACAAAATAGCGGAAAGGCGAAACATCACAGTCCTTAGACGTCCACCCTACCACTGAGAAATAAATCCAATTGAACTTGTTTGGGCACAAATGAAGTGATGTGGCTAGAAAAAATACGTCATATAAAATACAAGCTATACGTGAATTGTTATACGAGTATTTACAACATATTACAGAACAAAACTTGAAAGATGCAGTAAGACATGTAATAGAAGAAGAACAAAAAATGTGGGATCTTGATAACATAATTGATGCGACCGTAGAGACACAACCGCTAATTATTAATCTTCAAGACGACTCGGATTCCGAAGTCGATCCTCTTTATTTTGAATTTGAATAGTTTTCTAATCGTAATTATATAAGGTAAGTAATAGTAGTTGTAATTGTAAGGTAATAAAGGGGAAAGGCGCAAACTGTCGCCTGACAAAATGTTCAATGTATTTTAAATGTATCCATTTTTTTAAAATCCTGGGAAAACTAAAAAGCATTTTTGAAAAATTTAAAGGCAGAATGAAATATTTATTAGAATAAAAAATAAAAAGTGTCTTTTGCATGCAATATTTTCAATTAAAAATTATACTATATTTTTTCTTTTATTTATACCCCTGTTAGATTACATATTAAAATAAACATTGTAGAAGTTTTCAGGGACTTTCTGGCCTCAGTAGTAATGTAATCTTTCATTCTGAGTTTAAAATTTTTAAAAAAATTTATTACTTTTCTCCGGACTCGAAAATAATAAATACAATTAAAACACATTTAAAATTTTGCCAGGCGACATTTCGCGCTTTTCCCCATAATTAAATAAATGTTTTTTTTAAAAATGGCAAGAAACTTTTTATTTTTAAATAAAATAAAGAAGTTTTATTAAAAAAAAAATATAATTTACATAAGTACAATTTAAAAAATATATTTATTAAGTTCAAATAAATGTTTCAATCATATACTCCACGACACTGGTCGGTCATCTGAAACCAAAATACCTTCGTAACCGGATTATAAGGTTGACTGCTGTATTGTATTATTTCAGTACAAGGTGCGTTAGTCGAAAATATCTTAAATCGTCAGTTTCAGGTTGGTTTTTACTATTATATCGTATTACCTATCCTCTCTGTATTTCAGTTCTCTAATTAGAGTTAAACTTGTAGTGAGCTATCGACAAATTGTGAACCGATTATAAATCATGAAAATTGAAATGAAGTGGTTTTAAAGAGTGACCTATTGAATGAAAATATTTTTTTCTATTTGCGGTTATACTGGAAGTTATGTTTTATAATTTTTAATTATTCAATTTATTATTTTATTATTCATTACAACACTTTAACAATATTACATACAGAATATTAAGTCACCATCTTCTTTACAAAGTTCTTTGGCAACATAATAAATGCATCGTTCTCAAAAAGCTATAAACGTCTTTCCTAATTAGATCAACCTCATCGTAAAATTTCTTGATAGTCTACTTTTACTCCCTGCTATGTAATTTAATTTCAGGATAAATCTTACACATCAGTCTCCTTACATTAACCAACTTGATACCAAAACGATTCCACTATCCTATTATTTATTTCTCTCATATATTATCTGTAAATCCTTTATCCTGCTTCCGGATACTACAACTTTAAATATATCGTGATTTATTACAGTTATTGAAATATTGGAGTATATTCTAGAAAAGTTAAATATTTAAGTAAGATTTAAAATATGAAAGTGATATGATAGACATAAAAATCTTTTTCTTTAAACGTCAAATAATGATGAGATTACTTATCTAACTTGATTCTGTCAAAGTTTGATGTGTCCGCCGGCAGCAGTTTTTTTCCCATTTCTTTACGACGGAGGGAAAAATGTTGTGATGGCAACAATATGAAACATGTCACAAAGCAACAATACAAACGTCAATAACAACAATTAAACGTCATTTTTATTTATAGTAATATTAAAAGTACAATTAGTTAATGAGGCATTTTCAAAATTGAAACCGTGCAAAAATGTTCCCGACTCTTGATACGCATTGGTAATTGTTGATGATACTGATGGTCGGGAACAACTTTCAGCAAACATTCCCGATGTTGGCGAATCATGAAGGTTTAAAATTTTTTGAGCATTATTATTTCTTATTGAATCCTCTATATATCCTTCGGCAACTGTGCTTGATTTCCAGCTCCCATGTCGTTTGAGGCATTCTAGATTTCCGCCTCCATCAATTAAAGGTGTTGCTGAAGTTCGTCGTAAAGAGTGACCCGTGTATGCGCTTGCATCGTTTAAATTTAAATAACTAGCTACTTTTTGGGCTACTGCGCTGATCGAATGTATTCCCATGACGCTTCGTTAACACTTTCCATTTTGGTACTTGATAAAAAATCGGTTTTCTGTGAAATTTTCAGGCCGCAGTGATGCATACTTTTTATACAGTTTAAGATAGTTTTGACCAATTATCGCAAAAGATCTAATTTATCGTGTTTTACTGTCTGGGATTTAGATAACTATTACATTTTCTTTATCCTCAATGTCCACAGTCTTCATTTTTACCATTTCGTCCCATCGACAGGCGCCGGTAACCCCAATTAACAAAACAATCTGAAATATTTTTTTAATTTAGTAGAGTATACTACATGCTTTGCAATTTAATTTTGTTGCCTTTAATCCTTAATACAACTTATCTGGCACTTTAAACAAAAATTTATCAAACTCGTCTTTAGTGAAAACTTTAGACTTCTTTGCAGTATATCCTTCGCTTGTTTTTTTCAGAAAGGCACGAAACTTTAAAAATTTGCTTATATCCACATTTTTTCTAATAACTAACTCGGATTTTATCATAAAGTATCGTGACCGCATTGTAGAAGATTTTTATTTATTTTTATTTTCCATTATATTAAAATATGCCAGTAAAACGTCTTCGGTAACTTGCCGTACTCCTCTTGTATCGCAACACTCTTGGAAGTGCTTGTACGCTAACCGATACTTTATTCCGGACTTGGAGACCCCAAACGTGCTACTGCATCATTAGCCACGGACCCAATGTCGTTTAGGTTTTCCATTTTCGCACTAAATTTGCGCTTGCGGTTGCAACAAGAATAAGCTGTCTTTAATAATTGCAAACAACTGTCAAACAACTGTAACCAGTTAGACGCAAATCCCACCGACGACTTAATTATTTTAATTTCTAACATCTAGACGACTTTGATAGTTGTCATAGTTAATTACGAGCAAAAATAGCGTATGAATTGTAATATTTATGGTTGAAAATTGCTACGTTTGAAGACAAAATAGTATACTTTATTCGGCAAAGAAGCGACTTTTCTTGACTAGCCCACTATCACTTCGTTCGGCGCGTAATATCGAGCGCGTCAAGAAAAGTCATGCTTCTCCGCCTCATAATATACTATTATGTAATTATTATTATAATCTTTTTCCAATTTAGACTGAGTAGTTAATTAAAATTATAAGAAAATTTACTGCTTCCAGCAGAATCTTCCATTTAAAATATGAGACTCTTAGTGCAACCCATGATAGTACAGTGATACAGAAGACCGCCTTGTTCAGTTCTACCAGGAAACGGATAGTGCAATATTTAATACCTTTTTCCAATTACCACCTCGAAGACTCTACACCTGGAAATCTCCAGCTGACTATACAAAAAAAAACATTAGGAACCTGATTGACTACATCATTATCAACAACAAATTTCAGAATTCCGTTAAATCTACAAAAAAAATATCTGGAAGCAGATGTTCCATCAGACCATAATCTTTTACTAGGACGTTACAAACTCTACCATAAAGGTAAAGCACAAAACTTCCGGACATCCAGAAGTTGAAAGATAAAACCACAAAAGACGAAGTCAAAGAGAAGATCAACAACAATATAAACAGCATGGTATTCTCAGATACTAATCAAGAAAACATAAGTGGGGATGATATGTGAAATAAAATCAAAAATATTTGTAATTCAGTGGTAGATATTAATCTTCAACCAGAAAACAATATAAAGAAACAGCCGTAGATGAGGCAAGAAATATTAGAGCTAATGGAAGAACAAAGAAAACACAGCAATAATTATGAGGAAAGGTACAAAGAAATAAAAACAACATTAAGGAAAAGATTAAAGAAGCAAAAGAATCATGGCTGCAAGATCAATGCATAGAAATAGAATGCCTAGAATAAAAGCATGACACTTTTAACCTACATAAAAAGATCAAAAACTTAACAGGAGGAAACGGATCAAGAAGTCATAACTTAATACTAGATGAGCACAACAATCTGTTCTACGAAAATGTGAGAATACTTGAGAGATCGAGGAAATACATTGTAGAATTATTCAAAGAAGAGCAAGAGACAGAAGTCAGTGTTTCTGGATGTTTAGGACCAAAAATATCGCTCAGTGAAGTAACATATGCAGTAAAAAGACCAAAAACCAACATAGCACCTGGACTGGATAACATACAAGCTGAAATATTGAAACTATTTGAAAACAACCAACTCAAACTTTTAATGAGTCTACTGAACAAAATCTTTAAAACTGCAGAATTTCCTACAGATTAGCTAGTTTTCACCTTCATCCCTCTCCCAAAAAGGCAAATGCCACCAGAAGAATTATAAGCTTAATGAGCCATGCACTCAAAATCCTTCTTTCTGTTGTTTACTCTAGCATATGTAGAAAACTTAAAGAAAACGTTAGCAGTGTTTAGTTTGGGTTTAGAGGCAAACTCAAGACGTAAATTGCGAAGCCTACGCATACTTTATAGACTTCGTAAAGAATTTGACAAGGTGCAACATCAAAAATTATTTCAGATACTGAAATAATCTAGTATTAATGACACAGATTTATGCCTAAATAAAAATGTATACTTACAGCAAAGGGCAACTGTACAATTAGACAACGAAACCTAACAAGAATTAACAATAAAACGAGGAGTACGTCAGGACTGCACTTTGTCACGACTTTGTTACAATACTTACTTGTAAATGCTATTCAGGGAAGATACTGATGGTTTAAGAGAAGGTATTATAATAAAATCAATGGTGAAATCATAAACAATTTAAGATTTGCGGACGATATGGTTTTGATCTGATATGCGGAGAATCTAAAAACATTAATAGACCATTTTGTAATTTTGAAGAGGTCTTCTAGCGCTAGCTTGAAATGCTTTGGCTATATTACGTCTCCTTGTCTCACTCCTCTCCTAATGGGGATGCTCTCTCAATTATTAATAGCTTGTTCTATGGCCCACATCTCGATACTATCAAACGCCTTTTTATAGTCGACGAAGGCAAGAAATACGGGCAGTTAATATTCATTTGCTTTCTCTATTAATATTCTCAATGTCAGCAGATGGTCTGTTGTACTATATCCTTTGCGGAAGCCAGCCTGTTCAACCGGTTGGTAATTATCCATTTTGTAGGTTAACCGGTTATTAATAATTCTCATAAATAGTTTATATAGTTGACTGAGCAACAATATAGGTCTATAATTCTGTAGATCACATTTGTCCCCTTTTTGTGTAATATTATTACTAGACTCTCGTTCCAGTCTTTAGGGATCTGGCTATTATGGAGACATCCATTAAATAGCTCTGTTTATACAGGGATTGTTAATGTCTTGCTTGTTTTCAAGAGCTCGACAATTATACCGTCGTGTCCTTGAGCTTTATTATTTTTTAGTTCTTTTAAAGCTCTTTCTATTTCGCATCCCTTTATATTTGGTACTAATTCTGATTCCACGTTTTTTTATTTTTCTTTTGACGTTCTCCTTTGTTGTTTCATTAGGCTGGCCTTGCGAGCTGTACAAGGATGTGTAGAAGTCTTCGATAATATTTGTTATTTGATATTTGTTGGCGTCTCTACCTTATTGTTGGCGTCTTTAATTTTGATGATTTTTTGAATTCCCAGTGCGGGTCTTAGACATTGCTCTGTTGCCTCTGTTGTTTTCAATGACTCGCTCTATTAAGTTCTCGTTCCATTTTTGTATGTCGCGTTTAAGTTTTTTTCTAATTGTTTTATTAAGTTCTCTATATTCCTAAGTATGGCGTTTGTTTTGCGCTAGTAGTTGTCTTCTTTCCGTCATTAGCTGTTTAGTTTCATTGCTTGTTTTGTCTTCTTTAGTCCTTGTTTTCTTTGCGACCTGTAGTCCTGCTGCAAGAAGGATTTTATTTAGCAATTTTTAGACTCCCTTGCCGATGCATTTATCAAGCTGTTTGCTTCGCAAGTCTTAGGGAGCACGGCGGCCTATATTTGAATTCGAAGTCGCCAGGAAGTAATCGTATGATTTCTCTTTTTGTTCTTAGATGGCGTAGTTACGTCCGTAACTAGTTATTTTTAATAACTATAATCTACGACGGGAAAATATTTTGGTTTGATATGGAGTAGTAACTATACCGTACTAAGGAGATCTAAAGAGAGCGAAATACGTATATGCGGCTTGTTGCTGCTCTGTATCAAATCAAAATATAATACCGTCATTTGTTTTGTTTATTTACTTCATTTGGAGTACCAGAAATCGAATTCACTACGAATATAGGCCATGATGAACGGCATTTGGAGTGCAATTTTTAGACTCCCTTGCCGATGCATTCATCAAGCTGTTTGCTTCGCAAGTCTTAGGGAGCACGGCGGCCTATATTTGAATTCGATTTCGCCAGGTAGAAATCGTATGATTTCTCTTTTTGATTTTATTTAGGTTTTTATTGATCTCGTCAATTTGATCTTGATTATGTGAAGGATCAGATTCCAACTTGTCCGCTAAGACCTCTCGGAATTTCTCTTCATTTTTTCTTAGTTTAAAGGCATCTATTCTCGTTGTTGTTTTTTTTTAATCCTTTTTCTCTCTTCTTTCATGTTAATATTTATTTTTGCTCTGACTATACGATGGTCACTACCCGTTGTTACGTTGTTTATTGTTGTGACGTCTTTAAATATTCCTTTGTTGTTTGAGAGAAAATAGTCTATTTCATTTTTGGTAGTTCCGTTAGGTGCGACCCATGTCCACTTTCTGTTAGGTTTCTTTTGTAGAAGGTATTCATAACATACATGTTTTCTTGTTCCAGGAATTTCATGAGTTTTTCTCGTCTTGTGTTTCTTGTGCCGAAACATGACAAGTTTGATGACATGACCTGGATATACATAACGTTCAATATTTTCTATGGTATGATTTTTTATTGTTATATTTGTCTGGTCTCGGCTCAGTATTTTTGTTTTATTGTAGTTCATTTTTAAGCCTACCGCTCCTAAAACTGCATTTAATTGTTGTAACATATCATTTAGTTCTTGAATATTATCGGCTATTAAAACTATGTCATCATTAGAGCAAGGGTAAATAGTTTGGGAGAGATGTTGTCTGTTTGTCTAACTCCCCGTTGTAGTCGTATGGGATTAGTTTTTGTGCTTTTGTCCAGCTTTATGTTCGTGTCTAGCTTATGTGTTAGGCGGTTGGTTATGATTTTAGTTAGTAATATTATACAGATACGATAGCAAGGATATTGGTCGGTAATTCTCGATGTTTGCTTGATCTCCTTTCTCAAATAGTAAAATGACTTCGGAGTTGTCATTCTTGAGGAATCTTTCCTTCATCAATTACTTTATTAAATAAAATATTAAATACCTGTTCCATTTTTCTGCCACCCATTTTCAACATTCCAACTGTTTGAAATGTTATCCTCTACCGGACATTTATTTGTTTTTGGTTGGTTTAGGGCCATTCTTATTTTATAGTCGGTTATGTCCGGTATTTCCTCTAAGTCGGCGTTAATTATTGTTCGTTCAGTGCATCATTCTTGTGTATTTACTGTAGTATAATGGAGTATAATTTAGTGTAGAAGTTTTCAATGGCCAGCTTATTTCCTTTCGGTTTCGGACGGTGACGTTTTTCTCATTTTTTATTTCTATGATTTTTGTTATGCCGCTTGAGATTTTTGCTTTCAGTACTTTTGTATTGGAGTTATCTTGTATTATATCTTTTATTAGATTATTTGTATAGTTTCTTTGATCGTTTCTTATTTCTTTCTTCACATTTTTGTTTAAACTTTTAAAGCTGTCCGAAGTTCGATCTGTTCTGTTTCGTCTTTCTTGGAGTAGTTTAATTTTATTAGGTTGGAGTTTGGATGTTTTGGCTGTTTCCGTGTTTGAGCATATTTTCTTAACCGATATTGTTCTAAAGCTATTTTCTTGTGGCATTGTAAATTAATTACTATTTATAACTGGGAATAAGCCACAATTAAAGATAAAAATACGTTTATTGACGTTTCAATTTCCAATTCGGAAATCGTTCTCAAAGTATTTTGAGAACGATTTCCGAATTGGAAATTGAAACGTCAATAAACGTATTTTTATCTTTAATTGTGGCTTATTCCCAGTTATAAATAGTAAATAATTCTTAACCGATGTAACAATTACTTTTATTTTATTAGCTAGTATGTTTATATTAATTTGTTTCAGTGTTTCTATTGATTTTAGTCTTGTGCTTAATCCTTTTTGGTATTCGGTTTGTTTTTGAAACAGGACATTGGTGGTTATGTATCGTTCTCTTTTAATAAGTTTGTTGTGTTCTACTTCCGTCTATATTTTATTATTCGCTTTAACCAATCTATGGTCACTCCTGGTATTCAATTTGTTTAGTACTGTCACGTCGGTGCATATGTTTTTCTTATTGGAGAGTATGTGGTCTATTTCGTTCTTAGTTTCCTTGTCTGGGCTGATCCATGTTCATTTTGGTTGTTTAGATTTTTTAAAGAAAGTGTTGAGACAAATCAAATTTTCGTTGTTTAAGTAGTTGTATATCTCACCCCTTTCGTTCCCGTTGTACAGCTTAAAGCGACCGATATATTGTGTGTCGCCCTCTTCTTTCGTTCCAATTTTTGCAATAAAATCTCCTGTGATTATTACGAAGTGTGATTTTTTTGTTTCCTTGCTGTTGTTAGATCCTCTTAAAATTATTCAGCTTCCTCGTCTGTTGAGTTTCCTGTCGGTGTATATCCATGTATTATCTGTAAGCTGTATCGGCTGTTTAAAGTGATGACAAGATATATGACTGTTTAATACTGCACAGAACTTCGATACTTTATAGGGAGCTCGTTTGTTATTCAGGAACGCTACATCGCCTATGTGACGCTTTTCTACGAAGTTTTTCTGGTATAGCTGGTGACCAGATTTTAAACTGGTGCATGCGTCTCCTGGTAAGCAAGTTTCGCACAGTCCAATTATATCCCATTTGATATTGAGAGCTCTTGTTCTAGCTGCACCATCGTCAATGTGTTCTTGGGCCCTCATCGTAATTATATTGTAAGTGGCTATACGAAGCAATGATGAGTCGTTTTTAAGATTTATGAAGAGATATTTAATGAATTATATTGATTTAAAGATTAATTTCGTAATTAAAAATGATTGAAGGATTATTTAAGTGACGGACTCGTTACAAACTATTTTATAAATAATATACGACACTACTGATAAATAATTTATTATGTGTAATAAGTAAAAAAATTAATTTTATACTGTCTTAAAAGTAATAATACAGTCATAATTAAAGCGTCTTGCCAAATATTCCACTACCGGAATATAATTCCAGCTTAATAGAAACCATCTTTTAAATAAAATTGATAGCAGGTATATTCATAATTCACGCTCACTTTGCTAAAGCTCTCTCTTTGTTTGAAGTTAATTGTTCACATGTAAGCCTCGGGCTCATTCCGTTCTATGATGCATAAATAATGGAAAACAGATTTAAAAGTTTATACATCGTTTGAAATTGTAATTGGATTTATTGGTGTCTGTTCTTGATGTTTTCATTGTGTGGGATACACAAAGTACTTTTTGGTTGTATTTTTATAATAAATTTGTTTCTGGATTTTATAAAAAAAGTTGCCCTATTATCAACAAGCATAGGTAAGGTAATTAAAAAGTTTTTCAGAAGTTATAATACCGATTTTAATGGATTTTTAAAAACTGCTTCCTTAATTTTTATATATAAGTAAAGTCAATATTTTTAGCTTCCGCCAAGGTCAAAAAACCCTCTTAATTACATACTAGTTCGCTCCGAAAACCATAACCTAGTTTGCTCTTTATCTATTAAGTTCTGGGGAAATTAACACCAGGAAAATATGTACTGCGGCTTTTGTATTTTATATTAGAAATAATGTCAAATAATGATAGTTACATATTTATATAAATACAGTGATAAGCGCGCTAATAATCGGCAAAATAACGCAAACGATGGAAAACATATGAAGTTATAAGATAAAAGAAATGAAACTATTAGAGATGAGAAATTTAGCGATAGAAACCTATAAATTTACATTATATTCACTGTTTCTCACTTTTAGACGTATCAGAGGAGGATGTCAACTAAAATGTCACTGTCACAGCGGTAGTTTCCAAACCATCGAGTTAGAATCTATGGAGAGGGCATCACGTGACTAAAAACGACCTAACTTCGGCCATATTGGTATTATTGTTTTGAAACTTTTGACAGATCATATATGTTTGGCTATGTTTGTTGTTTTTTCGAATATTTAGAGTTTTATAATAATTTTATAGAAACTGTAATATATTGTACGTAGTTGCAGTAGCAGAAGTAATGTTAATAAATAATCTTCAGGAATATCGTTCCACAGGTTAGTATACAAATATGTAAACAAAGTAATGGCTCGTACTTCAGAGAATAAATTAATACTATTTGACTGTATTAATTTATCTTTATATATATATATATATATATATATATATATATATATATATATAATATATATATATATATATAATATATCGTGTTTTTAGTGTTTACCGCTGGATAATTAAATCATAGTTTATTACAAATGTATTGCACTTTTAAGATTATGATTAAATCTTCTGAATAACTAGTCATATTTGTATAGTAGTTTTATTATTATTGAGTCTGGCCCTGATGTCACCGCCATATTGGTATTATAGTTAGCCACTCCTACCTATGCCGTTTTTAATACATACGTTAATATGCTCATAGCTTCTCCATAGATTCTAACTCGATGTTCGGAAAGTAGCACGTAGCAAGAAGCACGCGTGTAGCATATTACTTAAAATGTAACCAATGGAAATGAATGATTAGAATGAATTACGTCACTGTCATTTTGGTGTGCGCTGAATTATTCGTTTTTATTGGTTACATTTTACGTAACATGCTAGACGTGCGCTACTTGCTACTTGCCATGCCAGGTTGGTGGGCGCTATCCAAACGAAGCAATGTCAATTCTGTCAAAAGTTATGACAGATCTTCCGTTTGTTTACAAGTTTTAAATTTTATTTTATTATCTTTACCTTTCGCTTGCATTTATTGTTAGTAATTTTAATTTAAAATTGGTTACTTAGTTTTTAAAATATAGTTTGAGTTACCTGTTGTAGCAAAGAATTTTTGTGCTGTGTTAGTAAAAAAACTAAACATGGTAAAGTATTGTATTGTTCCGTTGTGTACAAATCATGAAAAAATTACAAAAATGATGATGATAGTAAATTGTCAGGAAGCAAAAAATAATAGTATTTAACTTTTGAAAATATATGTAATATATATTATGTAATTAGTTTATAACTTTTTTATCTTAACAAATCGTCCCTACCATTTCCAACTATCGAATGTGAAAAATCGGGTTTTTCATATTCGATACCTTGTCCTTGCATTAAACGTGATACACCTTATAGCAAAATATCGAAATCGTAGCTTGATCAGAAACGCGGGAAATATTCTGTCTAAACCATCGAATATGAACATTTTGTCATTTTGTTTTGGTCAAAATATCGCTGCAAACTGACGAAAATGGAATATTCGATATTTTGTTTTGTATAAATATAACTAAAGGCATATATATGTACAATGCAAAATGACGAATGCGTCACATTCATTATCTTCAGTGTTGTATTTGATACAGTTATTCAATTATAATCTGCAAACTGTCGAAAATACTAAACATTGCTGACAGGAACAAAACGCACGTGTTCACAATTTGTGAATTATTGCTTCCAAGAAGTTCTTTCGGTGAGGCACTTAATTATTTTGTTTTTTAATGTGTTACATACATTAGTTTCAGAGTTGTAATTGATACAGTTATTCAATTATAATTTGCAAAATGTTAAAAATACTAAACATTGCTGACAAGAACAAAACGCACGTATTCACAATAATTGTGTGAATTATTTCTTCCAAGAAGTTCTTTCGGTGAGGAACTTTATTATCTTGTTTTTATCGGTTTTTCATTATCTGATCATTCAGTTAACTGGGTATAGCTAAACCAAAAACAGTGATGTTGTCAAAGCGAGAATTATTTAAAAAATATTAAAGAATGCTGCCTTTGAGACATCGTCCACACAGTGTATATGGTACCAGTATCGGAAAAAATGAAAATAACAAACTTTACATGAAGACTAGCATTGACGGAAACTTCTTATCTCTTGAAACCATACAAAAAAGAGGCAATCAAAATAGTATAAACTTTGTTAAGGCATACGACGAAATACTTTCAATCACGCATGTGAAGAAAAAAACCTCTTGTCACTATGTACCTAGGCCATACCACCAATATTACCAATCTTTACCAACATCTAATACTGCCAGAGATTGTCTTCCAGAACCTGGCGCAACTGAAGACAATAAAACGTTGAATCTAAAATTTAAGACTTTACTTTAATTTATCATTATTTTACTACTGATTACTTGAGGTATCTACAGGACGTGAAGTTCCATAATTGTATTCTGATTATTTTTAACTTTTCTAATTACATTAGTTTTCGATGAATACGTACTTTCATAAAAATGCTTTTCATAATTTCTTTATACATGATTTTTCCATTTTACCCTATAACTTAAATTTTTAATTAAATATTTTGTAATAAACTTTGTAAGAACATTAAGTTTATTTTCATTTTCCTCCTTTTCAATTAAGAATATTAATGTGTTAAAATTAGACCAATATGAACTGTCGAAAATGCCACATTCGCAATTTTGAAACATTGCACCAAATAAATGTGCTAAAATTATACAAATATGAACTGTCGAAAATGCCACATTCGCAATTTTAAAACATTGGACCAAAACAAATCGTTGATTAACACAAAAAGCAAAATAACGAATGTGATTTTGTGGAAAAAAGCAAACGGTAAGCAGTTTTATTCTGATATCAATCTAACAAGGATCAAACATTAATTTTTAAAAATATAAAAAAATTTCCATTTGTCAAAGCGCTGATTTAGAATTCTCTAAAAAAGAGTTATTTTGCTCTCCTTAAAAGTACCACTTTTCACATTCGATAGTTGGAAATGGTAGGGACGAAATAAATATACGTGTATCTAGAAAAAAGTGTGCATCTTTTATATATCCTTATTTTCCAGTAAATTTTAATTAGTAAAGAAATAGCCCACAAGAGGCGCTAAAGGTTATGTATGTGGGGGTGTCCATTCGAATTTGCTGCCAAAAGATGATAAGTATTGACAAGGGGTCCGAATGAACGAAATTTATCATGGACGTATAAACACAGATACTATGTTTATACGTCCATGAAATTTATACATTGAGTTGCCTATCTATTTCTACTATTATATTATTTATCTGTGGGCGGTATCCCTTACGTCTAAAGGTGGGAAACAATAAATGAAATGTAATTTTATAGTTTCTAACGCTAAATTTCCCATCTCCACCAGTTTCATTTCTATTTATCTTACAACTTAATATGTTTTCCATCTTTTGCGTTATTTTACCGATTATTAGCGCGTTCATTAGTTATGTATTATAAAGTAGTATGTATAAAAAATGTTAGTGGTTGATTTAGAAATTACATTAGAAATTTTGTATTGATTTTAAAAATTACCAAAATCATTTTTGTGCCTATTCAAAAATATAGGTATAATAAGAAAGCAATACAAGTGTAAAAACTGATATAATATTATGGGATATTCTCTACCATTACAAAATAAAACAAATATAAATTAAAACGAGGCATTTATTTCGCTAGAAATCTAAATGAAATACATTTGACAAAATCAAATCTACTAATTTTAATTTGCTTAATTCCGCTATTTTGTGATCAACAAATTTTTGACGCTCTAGAAGTACTTTTCGGTAAATTTTTTTTGTTTCACAGAACTTTCTCAAGAACAAGTGTCAATTTGAATATCTTTTAAAATTTCAAAAATTGAAATATATTAGGGTGCAGATTGTAAAATAACGAATTTAATTTACAATGAAAACTTTCACAGGCATTGGTTGTACGCTCAAGTGATGAACTCATTTCCGCCCATATCTCAGGAGGGAAGTCTGCCTTCAGAAATATAGTTGTCCACCAAGTAGTCAGAAAATTGTTGTACGGGTTGGTGTTGTGCTGGTATAATTTCACCAAAGTCTAATGCTAAACACTTATCTATTTCTAATGGATCTTGAAAGGGTAGACCAAACATATATCTAAGGTTTTGTTCGACTTCCTTGTCGTTTGAATACTCAGTAGCCAGACCAACTTTTTGAATTTTTCTCCCCCATGATTGTCCGAGATGAAACCTATATCCTTTTATTTTCTCAGATGGAAACACTTCACTTACAGTGGCATGGATCGACATTTTCCTAGACCAATTTTATCATGCCTTCACCTGACTGGCATCCAAATCTTGATTTTTCCTCTGGATTCCATGGATATCCATGTTTTGTTGATTTTTAGTCCTTATTCTATCCGATTAAAATTATTTGGGTATTTATATATTTCCACCGCTTCCCGATACAACCGTGGGTAGTACTGTGATGTTTTATCCAGTTTCTGCGTTTGTTCAAACAGTATCCGATGTTCTCCGCTTCCCAAAGCGTGTTCGGCAACGGCAGATTTGTCGATATGTCCTAAACGACAATGGCTTTTATGTTCTTTTATTCTTGTGTTTGTGTGTTATTTCGTGGTTCCCACATATACCATTCCACATGTAGATTGTATTCGGTATACTCCGGCCGTTGCTAATGGGTGGCGTTTGTCCTTCACCGATCTTTAACAGTCCTTGATTTTCTTTGTCGATATAAACAGATTAGAAGCTTTCGAAATGTGGCTTTATCGCCGCATCCTAAAAATACCATGGACAGCGAAAATCACAAATATAGATGAAAATAAAGGAGTAATCGCATAACGCCAACTTTTCGAAACCATCAAGAAAAGGGAAACGGCGTATCTAGGTCACATCATGCGAAATGAAAAAAACCAGTTCCTCCAACTTATAATCGAGGGTAAAATTGAAGGCAAGAGGGGAATGGGACGCAAGAAAATGTCCTGGCTCCGAAACGTAAGGCAATGGACAGAGATTAACGACATACAATCTCTGATACATATTGCAAGAAATAGAGAATTAATGGAAAATGTGATCGCTAACATCCATTAGTGGATTTGCATCTGAAGAAGAAGAAGATTTTCTTTTAATGTTTGAAAATGGTCTCTACATTGGCTTTTTTAAGTATTAGTCCAATTCTGTCCGTTATCCCCGATATATAGGGCAAGAACGCTTTGCCTGTGCGTTACGTTTCTTCGTTATTTTTTCTAGGGACGTTGTTTATCGCGTCTGTATTTCTCTTGTGGTATAACCATTAAAGATAAGCGCTTTTTCAATATGAAGAAATTCACTTTGCAGCTGCTGTGGTTCATAAATTCTCTTTGCATTGTCCGCCAGAGTTTTAATGATACCTTGTTTTTGGCCTGGGTGATGATTTGAGTTACTGTTCAGGTATGTGTCCATGTTTGTAGGTTTTCGATACACTTTATGTACTATATAATCTTTCTTTCGATTTACTAACACATCTAAGAATGCTAGTTGTTGATCTTTTTCTGTTTCCATGGTAAATTGAATATTTGGGTGTAGTGTGTTTATATAGGACAGAAAAAGTTTTTTTACTCACTCCGTGACCCCAAATCACAAAAGTGTCATCGACGTATCTAAACCATACTCTTGGCTTGTATGCTGACTCCATTACCCTCTTCTCTAGATGCTTCATAAAAAGATCGGCTACGACCGGCTTAGTGGGCTTTCCATTGCTTTGATGCATGATCTTATTTCTCGAAGGTATACCATTTGAAATAGAGCTCTCGTTTCACACTGATTAGTTTGTTTAGCATCTCGTTCACAATTGTACTTGGGTTTCATATGATCAATGTATATCTTTGTAGAATCAGTTACTATTTTCATAATGTTGTTGCTTTTAAGAATTTTAAAACCTTTATTTTTATTTAAAACTGCTTCAACCACAAGGGTTATTAGCAATAATCCATTTTACAGATATCATAAATAAAAAAAAATAACGAATATAATTAGATTTCATTCATTATTCCCGAGGAAACCAACAAAAGTATGGTGTGATTGTGATTACTATGTTCTCCTAGAATGTCTTTTATTGTTGTATGAACTGTTCATAATGTCTTGTAAATGCGTACAATATACACTAATTTCAAAACATTCTGTTATGGTTTTGGCATTTGCTGCAATATCTATAAGAGCATATCTTTTTCAAATACATTGTATCTCTAGTTATTGTTTGTGATGGACAATTTTTTCTCCAGCGGGTTGTACAGTCTTTCTCAACATAACAGGGAATTTCATCATCGTCGTAACATCCTATAGTATTCTCGCAACATCCTTCTCCCTCGCAGCATCTTCTGAATCAATGTCGTGAATACTTTTCCAACAAAAATCTCCATTACCTTCATCTCAATCTTCTACTCTGAGTACTTTTTCCTCTTTCAGCTTTTTGTACCATACCAGTTGTTTTTCTGGATACTTGCTCATTTTGAATAGCTACAAAAAATAGTTTAATTAAAAAAACCTTATTCTTCTTCTTCTTCTTCATGCGACTAGGATTACTCCTGTTTGTTTGCCTCTTATTCTGTTTCAGTAGTTGTTGACTGTACGTTATCTTTCCACTTTTTTGGCAGCCCTCCAACTGGTCTTCAGCTATACAGTTTGTTGTTTCTACAGATGTTCGCTAATCTATCTGGTCCCAATCGGTTTACATGTTCGTTCCAGTTTTTTTTCTTGTTTTTATCCAGCTGTTAATATTTTGAATTTTGCATTGTTCGCGTATACTTCTATTGGTTTATCTGTCTCTTAATGATATGCTCGTTATTAATCTTTATACTTTCATTTAGATATTGTTGATTTTATTGTTTCGTCGTTCTTGAATCGGTCATTGTCTCCGCTGCATATGTTAGGATTGGTCTTACCGTTGTCTTGCATACTTTCATTTTGCTTTCCGTGGTCAGATATTTGTTTCTCCATATGGTTTCTCGGAGGCAACCACTTACTCTTGCCGCTTTTGACGCTTGCCTTGTAGTCTCTGTTCTTATATTCCTGTCTCAAGTTATCTCAACTCTTGGGTAATTGAATTTAATTACTTGTTCTACAATTTTGCTGTCTATTTCTAGTTTGCATCTACGCGGCTTTTTACTGATCACTATACATATAGTTTTTTGTACTGATATTCTCATATTAAGTTTTTTTGCTGTAATATTGAAGGTATAAAGCTACCTTTGTAGGTCATCTTCGTTATCAGCAATTAGTACTGCATCCTCGACATAGCATAGTATCGTGATTTTATGCGCTCACATGTGGTATCCGTGTCGTTTTCTTACTTCGTGAATTATTTGATTCATCACCATAATGAATAACAATAAGCCGAGCGAGTTTCCTTGGTGAATTCCTTCTTTTAGCTCTATGCATTCTGTTTCTCCTGTTGGCATTATAATTTTGATTTTGTTGTTGTTAATTTCATTAATTGTCCCTATTATCTGATGGTCTATTTGTTCAGCTTGTAATAAATTTAAGATGTCATTTTGCTTCATCCTGTCAAAAGCACTTTTTAAATGTACAAAGCACATGTCGATGGCGTCACGACAAAAAGGCATAAGCGCCAAAATTTCTAAATTTATGTTTTGGTATCAAAATAAAATACATTTTACGTCCTATCGACTACTAAAAAGATGTAGTTGTAAAAAAATTCCAACTCAACTAAAACAAGCTTTGAATTTTCTAATCGCCAAACGAGTTTCTTAAAAGATGAGACACCGAAATCAGTAAGCGACAAGAGCCGTAGTGGAAGATGGTGCTTACGTTTTGGGCCTAAAAACGTGGTTATATCAATAAAGTAAACAATAATTTGAAATATTATTAATATTTAATGTTTTGTTAAGCGTATAGTTAGATTTTTTATCTTGAGAAATCATAATATACCATAAGAATATACAATTTTACCAACTGTCGGTTACGCTTTTTCAGAAAAAAATTTTTTCGTTTATCTAACCGCCATTTGGCCATTTAAAATACACTATGACTTAAATTTGCCATAGAAAAGTTACTACTTAACCGACTTAAATAAGGTTTGAAGCCAAATAAAATATATATTTACTCTGTTCTATAGTCTTCTTTATTTTTGTTTTAAAGTTATATTTTGGTATCAATGTTATTTTAAAAAACTAACATTTGAATGGCGCTTACTTCTTTTTTTAATGGTTTTTAGAATGGTTTCTCGGGGACACAAAATAATAAATCTTGCATTTCAATTTATTTTGGAGAATCAGAAAAGCAGTGTGCAGAAATCCAGCGGAAATAATAAAAACCATGGTTCATTGTTCACTAAAAATGAGGTCGTCAATGAAGCTCTAAAACATGATGTTCTTTTAGAGCCTATACTAAAAGACCATGAACGAGAACTCCAAATGCCTAATTCTGTTTTAGATGATGATGCCATTGTGGATTTCAGTTTTCCTCCAAGTCCAAATTTAAATACTGACAGCCGTCTATTTTTGAATGTTGATGAGACTGCCTAAGAAGACACTGATTTATTAACCTGTGATAAAAAGCTTGTTCCTTACTCATATAGTGATGATACTGATGATAGTACTGATAATCCCGCAATAGTATTTAGTTCATTAGTTGATGATAAGATAGGTTGTAATAATTTTATACAACATAATGTTTTTTTAAAGCTCCGAATCAGATTCATCATTCCTGACAGTATTTCTTAAAATTGGGACTGAAATTGACAGCATTAGTTCTAGCTCACCAACTGGTTCAATTTCTAGTAAAACATCAGTTAGTTCATCTCAAAGCACTAAATTTAAAGGTAAAGGACAAAAGGGAGAAAAAAATGAAAATAATTTATTATGTCAACGAAAGTAACGTAACTTAGGAAAAAGATACTGTAATTATAAAAACAAACTTTGCTGAAATTTTTGCTGCATTGCTGAAAAAGTTTTGTTTCCTAATCCACGTTTAGGCAAAAAATGTGTCAATCAATGTAATAGCTTTAGCACTGAGGACAGAAATAGTATTTTTTTTTAAATTTTGGAACCTAAGTAATAATTTAAATAAGTTTTAAATAAATAAGTAAAATTTCATTAATGGTTGCGTTAATGTCATACCTGTAAAGAGAAAAAGAACAGTTTCTAATTCACGTCATAATCTAACTTATCAATAATTTCTTTTGAAAAATGATGTACAAAAACGGATTTGCTTAAAATTGTTTAAAAATACTCTAAATATTAGTTAAAAACTGGTATGGTATTTAATTAAAAGAAAAATTGAAGTTAACCGTAAGAATAGACAGAAACATGAACCTAAACATAAAATTACTCCAGAAATGTTAATATCTAAATATTTTATTGAGGGTCTTCCTGCTTTCCCCTTGCACTATTGTCGAGGGTCGACTAAAAAACTGTATCTACCAGCAGATACTAAAAGCATTTCAAATCTTTATAAAATGTACACCATAAAAATAAATAATGGTATCCCCTTTAAAATATCTACTTTTAAAAAGAATTAAAAAGATTACAACATTGATATTCATGTACCTAGAAAGGATAAATGTTTCAAATAAAAAATGGTACATTTTAATAGATTTTGTTTTATTTTGAACATTAATAAATATATTGTGTACTATTTATTTTCTATTATTTTTACTTAATTATTATGCTTTAAAATAAAAAGATTTATTCTCCATTTTTGTTATAATTTCGTAAAACTAAACTTCCGCGTACAAGTTCCTAAGCGACATATTTTATCAAAATATTTTTTTCCAAATATGGTAACCGCCTTTCAAAGAGACTTAAACACCACAAAATCTAACATTAAAGGCGTAAGCACCAAAATGTTAAATATCTCATGTTTATAATAATTGTTTTATAACTAATATATGGTAAGTCAAAATGTAAAAAAAATGTAAAAAAAAAGAAATATTAAGAGATATTAAACGTTTTTTGTGTCTCCTGAAAAAAACTCTCAATGGCGCTTATGCCTTTCTGTCGTAACACCGTCGATGTATGCTGGTTTTCATATTAAATAGACTTCTCTATTATTTGTCTGATAATAAATGTGTCTATTGTGCGGCCTTGTTGTTCATCTGCCATGTTCGCGTTTTCCTTTATTGTATTTGGTTTTTCAAAAAACCAAATATAATAAAAATAAATTATCGATCAAAGAATATTAAGCTAGTAATGAAATTCAGAGGTCGTGAGATATACGTAGGTGTCCCAGAAAAAATTTAACCTCAACCCTAAGTCTGAACAGAAAACACACGGATACGTACCTAACCAAAGTCCTGATTAAACTGTCCGAAATACTTACCTAGAGGTTGGTGTATCGCATGAGCTTTATAACAACGCATGCGCGGTTTTCTGGACAGTTGGATACGGTAATATTTCACATTAGAGTTAAGAGTCCTACTCTAACTTTTCTCCTTCGTAAGGATGAAGTGACGTCATGTGATTTGTTTCTATTCAATTATCGCTCTTCTGTGCGTGCTGTTTTGCTTCGGATAATGAATATCCAGTCATATCCTTTATTTAGTCCGTCCATCGTACTGGAGATCTTCCTCTGGATATTTTATTTACGTTATCTTCAACTATCATTCGCTCCATGCCTTTTCTTCTTTTGGTTATATGCACAGTTTATCTCAGTATATATTGGTTAGTATTTGTGATGAGTACAGTTTTTATGTTAAGTTCTGCTAGAATTGAGTTATTTATACGATGGCCAGTCTATGGTATTCGCAACAAGCCCACATTTCAAATGCCATTATACGCTTTGAGTCGGCTTTTTTTATTATTTAAGTTTCTGAAACATACTGCAGGGTTAATAAACCATTTACCAGCGTTTCGCATCGCCCTACTTTTTTTTTGTAGAAAGTATATGTATTGTTTAGGATTTGGGATGATATATTATAATATACGTATTTTAACAAATCCCAGTGTTTAACATTAGAAAATATATTACAATCGATTCCCTTTTCCTATTTAACCTCATAAAAACGTAATTCTCGCCTGTATAACCCTCTTTTCAAGGATTAAGTTTTAAAGGCATAACATGTCATATTTTATGAGTAATATTTCCAAAACATAGAAAGTTAGCTAAATGTAACAACTAAAAGTAAAGGAAGCAGTGTATTTTCCAAGTTTACGATGCCATAAGAAGTTTATTCCCTCCTAACGGATGTACTTGGAAGTTTATTGGTAACTTACGGTTTATTAGAAATAGAAAAAAATCGTGATCTTGTACATTTACTTTAATTTTATTTTTTAAGAAAAGTTAACAACAAATTCGTATATGTATCTGACCTATAAAGTTGGTGTAAATTTATGTATGGTTTTTTTTATTAAACAATTTAATATTTCTTTAACATTTCCACGTTTCCTTAAAATTCCAACGTATCAATATATTTAAAAAATAGTAAAAGTAAATCTTTAACAAAGTTTTCTTCACAAATTGCACTTTTACTAAATAAAGTCACAGAATTGTTACACCCAGAAGGAATAATTTCTTGAACTTAATTTTTTGGCAACATGGTAGATTTACATCAAGAATGAAACGATAACGTTGTCAGGAATTTTTATTTAGACGTAATAAAAAGACATATATTAATAGTGTGTTTGGCGACCCCGTAGCTAAATACACTTTTGAATACGACAATGACAACCTGTCGATCGATGTCTGATTGTGGCACCTCGTCTCAAGCAACTTGAACTTAACTGTGCAAGAGTCTGTGATGGATGGTGCAAAGTGCACAGTTTCCTTCCCATTACATCCCATACATGTTCGATAGGATTTAAATCTAGAGCACGGGGCGGCCACGGCAAAACATTGACGCCAGCTTCTTTAAGAAAGTTCATAGTTTGACGAGAAATATGGGGACGCACGTTGTCTTGCTGAAAAAGGACGTTAAAAAACGTAAAAGACAGTAACATAAGTGGTAATAGGCTACCATAGGCAATAGCCTCCCAAACCATTACTCTAACTATCCTGCCTCTTACATGCCTCTCAACAACAAACTCGATATCTCCTCGCTCTCTACAGAAGCGTCTTAATATCCGACAACCATCATGCATTCCTAAACAAAATCGTAATTCATCGCTAAATACTACATTACTTCACTCTGCCACCCAATGCTACCGTTCTTTGTTGCACCAATGCAAACGTTGATAACAGTGGTCCGCAGTCAAAGGAAGCACTAGTTGCAGGTGGAATGAAACCAGTTCAAAGGCTCGAATGCGACGGTATAGTATACGCATACTAACAGTTCTACCTCCTACTTCAAACCATTAGTCAGCAATTTGACGGACAGCAGCAAAACGGTCTCGCAGAGCCAGTAATCTAAAGCGCCAATCTTGATGCTCTGCGGTACACCTCGCTTGACCAGTTGGTCTTCTTCGTATTCCTCCACCTTCTTTTGTTCACACACGGCAGAAACGTATAACCGTTATTGCCGTAAAATTAACACGACGGCCAATTTCGCGGTACGACAAACAGATCTTCTTCCTTACATCTTTCCCTGTATTATGAAACTCAAAATTTCATATTTTGATCCCCTCATCACGCGGCCTAAGTATTCCAGTTTTGTGGTTTGTATAGTGGTGATTATTTCTAGAGGGTAGCTGGAGTCAAAAACCTATAACAAAAATAAAAATTGCGCGGAATTTGAATTTACTATGGAGTCATGTGTACAGGAAAAATAAAAATTTGTACGGGAGTGAATCTGTGAAACCATTACATATGTAAGATAATGAGTAAGAGAGAGAGACAGGAGATATATTTTCTCTCTCTTTCTCTCTCTCTCGAAAAAAAAATCTTCCTTTTATATATATATATATTATATAATATATATTAATTATTATTTATGTGATATATTTTGAATTATTTATTAAATGTTTATAATTATTTTAGGATTTTGTATTTCAAAATAATCACTGTATGACCAAGAACTGTCAATTTTGAAATCTGTTGGTGTCATGTCTAATTCGCAAATCTTTTACGTGTTTGGTTCATACGCTGGTGTACGTAAGTTCAAATCCCAATATGAATTTCCTTTTTTATTTTTGAAATATTTAAAAACCTCACGTTAATCTTATTAAATATATGTAATATACGCAAAAATGCTAAATTTTAAAATAAAATGAAAATTTACAACAAAAACCGAGTTGTTGGTTTTTCATTTTTATCTTCGTAAAGTACGTTATGTATATTGGCAGTTTTAAATACTTATGAATATTACATTTTAATTTGTACTGTATTATTATATTGATTTATGTTGCAGTGTATTGTACTGTAATTTTTAAATTAATAGCAAAATAAACAATGAATTTCACTGCAGAATATTGTCGCCTCAAAGCAACAGTACGATATGTAAAATAGTGTAGTTTCGAGAAAAACGTATTTAAAAATTTTACGAAACTTCAGTAATTAATAACTTTGTTATATTTGTTATATTTATGTGGAAGTTTGTTTGAGTACTTAACTTTACATGTGTCAAATAACAATTTATATTTATTAATAAAAAAGTGAAAAATAATTGGAAAAAAGTTAGTTGTCCTACCGTTGCCCTTAAAGATAATCTGGTTTTTAACGATATCCGTTAATTTTTGTTATATAAACTTATATTGCACTAAAATTTTGGTAAAAATTTTACACATTTCAATACAAAAAACAAAACAATTTTGTTGTTAAAACAGGTTATTACATAAATAATAACATGAACATACTTATTTTTCAAAAATTTAAAAATTTGACAAGATAGGCTAGATATTTGACTAGATACAAATTTATTGCATTTTATTAAATCAGCCCAGAATTTCTAAAGGGGAATTTATCATGAATTTAACTTACCTTTTTCCTGGGCTCGATAAATTCCAGATAACAACTCAGAATCAGTGTTATTTTTGTTCGCTAAATACATTAAATACTGACTTCTAGATACCCATAATTTGTACAATTTAAATTGGCCGAATTATTCATTTTTAAACTTTTGACATACACTTTTTAACATCAATGTAACAGAACTATTGTTTAAGATTACTGAAGATTAAACTGTGACCAAGTACATGGCAACAGTAGGATATGTGCGTCAGATAACTTAGTATTGCATTCATATTGATGACCAAAATGGGTAAACGACAAAATATAATGGTATGATATGTATGTTGCCTTAGTGTTGCATTATAAAATTTGGGCTAAAAGAAATTAAGCTACACAAGGATATGTAATATTATAAAAAAAGTATATCACTTTTTATTTATCCTAGTGTTACACTCAACAGAAGGGTTTATTTCGAATCATTTGACATGAATATCACAAAAGTAATTTTTTTTACACATGCTACTGTTGCTTTGAGGCGACGGTATGTGTAAAAAAATTTTTGCGTTCAACTCCTTTTATACATATCTGAAAATAAAAATATGTATTTTTATTCAAATATTGATACAATCCTTTATTTTCTATACTCCTATTACAGGTCAAATGTTTATATACAGCAAACGATGCACAATATGCCTATATACCTAATTCTTTTTCTTGTAATGGTCTCTCTTACCTATAGAATTAAATATGTAATAATTGTGCAGATTGACTCCCATATTAATTTGTAATGGCGAACGCGTGTATAGAAGTATAACTTCTATCGGCATTCCTACTGGAATGCAACACTCGTTTTTTATTTTTTAGAATTTTTTCCAGTAAGTCATATTTTCTTATATGATCTCAAATAATTAAAATGAGACCTAGTAACTGCAAATAAAAAACGTGTTCTTAAAAACAAAGTTTATTAGATACTTTGTACAAAGTACATACATCACAGATTTCACAATTATAACATTATAACAATATTTTAAATCTGAATATCAGACAAAAATTAACTATAATACTGACATATTTGTAACGTGTAAGTAAATAAACATTTTAGACCGTAGAAAAAATATTGTTTACAACCTAACATTAGTAGTATTTTTGCTGTTTTTTGATAGATACACATCATATAAAATGCTTTAATATTTATAGGTTTGAGGATTTTGTTATTAAAAATTTATATTTGGTTTAATTGTAGTTTAAACATTAGTAAGGTAGTTATATTTTAACTATCTCATTGATCTCCAAAGGCCGATTCATGCATCATCACGATTTTATGCTCACACTTCATGTGTTCCTTAAACATTAACCACTTCCATAGACCTACATCTGTATAAATTTAATATTGACAACTGTAAAATGCATTTCATGAGCCATGTTGGAACAGTGCATAATTAGGAAAAACTATGTGAAACCTTACTGACTGTAACATAATTTAGCATTAAAGCACAGGTTTTACAAAGGGCTATAATAAACCAAGAAAACGGTAAGTAAAGAATTATTACCCGACAGAAACTTAAGAACTTAATAGCATAAATATAAATACTAATTACTAGGCAAGCTTCATTTTGGTTGTTAACTTAAATATAATACAATTACCCTTTCTTTCTGAGACTAAATTTTTATTATAAAGAAAGACACGTATTATTGACTCACCGATTGAGTACAACAGGTGGCAACGATAAACAGTACACTAAACCGATGAAAGACCTTGTAGATAAGCTTGTGACTAAATATTATTATAAGGATCGTGTCTTTTGGGCATCAAGTCAGATATACCAACTAATGTCCACAAAGTGGGGATGGCCATCTATCTACTTCAGTAGGTGGAGTGCCCAGTTCAAATTGAGCCCAGTTATGGGAGGCATAACAACGACCGCTTTCCAGGAATTTATATCAAAACCAGAAAGACAGGTATGGAGGAAAATAATATTGCCTTTCTTTTGGTACGACGTTAATGGCAAAAGTAAGTAGGGGACAAGTGGACAAGAGGCAGCTTCATCCATAAACTTGTCAACTTGTAAGGCAATTGTAAGGTTTTATTTACTGTTATCACTCTATCATGCCAGATCTAAAAGCAAAAACAGATTTAGTTAACTCTTATTTGACGTACACGTGTCCAGTGGTATTTGAAATGACCACAATTAGTTTGATCGTATACTAACATTAAAATTCGGATGGGCCAGACCCATTAAAGTCGCAGTATACGAGAAAATTCGTACACAGTACTTAAAAATACAAAAAACTGTATTTCGAGCGAATTTCTTCTAATTTCGTATGCAAAATATGCTCAAATGAATTCTAAAATACGACTATTGGACAAAACATAGAACCAACCTGTTAATTCTAGAAGAGCTTCATATAAAAGACGGGTTATTAAAAGAAGTAAACCATGCATACCTATTTTACTTCGACCACAAAGCTAGAAGACCAGAGACCATAAAACTGTTGGTAGTAGAAGGAAAGGATGAATGCCGAAGACCTAGAGTAATATCTCCAACACGATGGGTGGACCAAATGAGAACTGGTGGGAAAATCTCTACAAGATGCAATTCATATGGCATAGGATAGCTGCCAATGGAGACAGCTTATAATATTTAGAGTGTCACCATGCCCCGACAAAGGCTCAAGAAATGAGAAGGAATGTATACAAGCAGTCTTAAGAGGAACTTAACCTGTAAAAATATAACTAAATTTCTGTAGCTGATAAAAAATTCAAGCATTCAAGACTTTGCACTAGTATTGAAGCACCCTAAGGAAGAAATAAAACCGTTTTTATGACAACTTTTCTAGAGCTTTCTAGACTTACAAAAGTCTAGTCTAGAATACAAAAATAGGAGTAGAAACAAAATACTGATATATTTCAGAAACTTAGATGTTAAAGTTAAGTCCATATACTGAAACGCTCTTGGATCAAAGAAGACAAATGAGAAGCGATAAGAATGTAGATAGCAACACTTTAAGAAAAATGAACAAGACTGTTTCGAAAGCAATTAGGAGAGATTTAAGGAAATTTAATACCGATTATATTAAACGCACTATAGAGGAAAATAACAGGATAAAAGTTCTACGTAGAAAGCTAACGAATGGGAAATGCAAAATTCATAAATTAAGAAACAAGAAAAAAGAAATAATATCACGTAGAGACGAGTTAATACGGGTCGTCGAAGAGTTTTACGAGGACTTATATAGAAGTAGACGAGAAGATAAAACAGGAATACAAACAGCCATTTCAAAGAAGATCAAGAATCAAGGTTCCGAACTAATGCCAGAGATAAAGCTAGATGAGATTCGACAAGCATTAAGAAAAATGAAAAATAACAAAGCCCCAGGAGAGGATGGAATCGTAATAGAAGCTATCGTAAATGGAGGAGATATGCTATTAAATAAATTAAGGAAACTATTCAATCTATGTTTGCAGCAAAGAGAGGTGCCCAAAGAGTGGAACAATGCTACAACCATCCTTTTGCATAAAAAAGGAGATAAAACGGACCTAGAAAATTATAGACCCATTAGCCTGTTGAACCACATATACAAGCTCTTCACTAGGGTAGTGACATCAAGATTGGAGAAAAAATTAGATTTCTACCAACCGAGAGAGCAGGCAGGATTCCGCTCAAATTATGGTACCAAGGATCACCTCCACACAGTAAAGACACTCATTGAAAAATCTATAGAATATAACAAACCTCTTGTTCTAACTTTCATAGATTTTCATAAAGCGTTCGACACGATCGAATTAGACAGCCTTATAGAAGCAATGAATGACAGCGGGATTGACCATAGGTATAGTGAGCTTATTTATAATGTTTACAAAAATGCCACTATGACTGTTAAAATAGACAATAAAACCCGACCAATAAAAATAAATCGTGGAATAAGGCAAGGAGATACATTGTCGCCGAAATTATTCATAACGGCATTAGAATATGCCTTTAAGATGATCAATTGGGACCACAGAGGAGTAACGATAGACGGCGAAAAGCTTAACCATCTCCGTTTCGCCGATGACATTGTCCTTATCACAGATAATTTAGGAGAAGCTACAGATATGTTAAACGAATTGGATTTTGCATGGTGGGCCTGAGAATGAACTTGACCAAAACTAAGTTTATGACAAATTTGGTCCCCAATAACCATTTAACTATTCAAGACAAAGTGGTAGAACTGGTGGAGAAATATACGTATTTGGGTCATGAAATAAGAATCAGCAGGGATATCCAAACATGTGAGATCCAAAGACGAATTACTTTAACATGGGCAGCCTTTGGAAAACTGCGAGACACACTTAGGGCCAACATACCAATCAGCCTCAAAAGAAAAGTGTTTGACCAATGCGTATTACCGGTCATGACCTATGGGGCGGAAACTATGACTTTAAACCAAGACCACGGCTTCGAAACTGAGAGTGGCACAGAGACGAATGGAACGGTCTATGCTGGGAGTGACGTTGAGGGACCGAATAAGAAACGAAAATCTGCGAAGAAGGACGAGTATTACTGATGTTGTGGAACGCATAGCGGAACTAAAATGGAACTGGGCAGGCCATGTAGCGAGAATACACGATTCACGATGGACGAGCAAAATTACAAATTGGAGGCCAAGAGCAGACAAACGCAGTAGAGTAAGACCACCTACACGTTGGGCCGACGACATCAGGCGTATCACTAAAAATTGGCAACAAAGAGTACAAAATCGTGAGGAATGGAGGAGTTTAAGGGAGGCCTATGTCCAGCAGTGGACGTGATAAATAGAGGCTGGATGATGATGATTATGATGATGATAATGATGATGATGATGATGATGATGATGATGATGATGATGATGATGATGATGATGATGATGATGATGATGATGATGATGATGATGATGATGATGATGATGATGATGTTAAAATCAATTTATGCTTAAGAAACGGTTTCTTCGTTAAGAGAATCCATGGTAAATAAACTTATAGTAGCCCTGAATAAAAAAACAAAAACTAGATAGAGTTTATCGACAGGATAAAAACATTAAGTTAAAGACTTTATAATCCAAATCAGTTGTCGATGTTGATTTCCATAATTATCTAATAGTCTAAGCTACCGAAAAAATAAATACAAAGCAAGGAAGAGAAAAGATGATAAACAGAACCAAAATTTAAACCCTTTGCTCGCACAGTAAGTGAAATTTTATTTGTAAAATATAAGTGCACAGTTCATTACTAAGAAACACAGCAAAAAGCTACGTATAAAGCCTAGAGGAAGAAAAAGTAGTTGTAATAATACAAGCTACAAGAAAATTTCTATCATAAACATCCTACATAAACAGAGTACCTATCTACAAGTGAAGAAGACATAGAAGATCTTTAGATGGATAACAATGTAACACATAAAGGAAAGGATAAATTCAAATACTTGGGGTTTATAATCACAAAAAAGGTACCGACAGAGGAAAAAATTACGCAAAGATTAGTACAAACAAGAACAACAATCCGACAACTTAACTCAGTATGCTGCGATAGACACCTAAATATGAAGATGGAAACACAGATTTATAAAACATTAGTGCGAAGTATTATGACATACGGGGCTGAAAATTACATATTAAACAAGAAAAACAGCAGTAAGACAGTAGCAACCCAGATGTAGCTTGCGAAGATGCTGCAGAGTAACAAGAATAGATGGGAGTAATGACGAAATAAAGCAAAGAACATCAATAGAAACAGACATACTAACATGTATAGAACAAAAAAGACTAAAGTGATATGGATACGTAAGAAGAACTAGTGACAGCAGATGGATAAAAAGAATAACCGGATGGAGCTCCATAGGAAGGAGGAAAAGAGGACGACCCCGAAGATTCTGAAGGAACGATGTAAACGACGCCATGTAAGAGAGGCCTAAACGATGGAGAATGGAACAACAGACAGAGATGGAAACAGTTGGCGAGGGAAGGCAGTGAATACTGTATAATCCCTGAACATATTTAAGATTAACGTATTAAAGAAAAAAATATATATCCATAGCTACAAAAGCTCTAAAAACTACTAACATAAATAAAAACATAAAAGCATTGAGGAGAAAAATCACAAATGGTCAAACAAACTATAACAACTGAAAGACATATAAGTCAAGCGGCAGGAAATTTAATATTTGTTTAAACGTTTTATTAGGTTCTAAATATCCGACAACTAAAATGGAATATTGGATAAAGTAAAATATTAAACATGCGTAACTGCTTTCCGTAACCTGCACTGTTCCATTCAAAATATACCATGCTGAACATTGGAATAAATTTATTTTTAGCGGTATTATGTACTACGTGAAAAAAACTGAAACAGGTAGATTTTTATTCTTAAATTGACAATTAACAGTATAAAAATATTATTGCCCTCCAACACCCCTTTCAATTATGAGCACCCCCTCGAAAATTTTAAATAACAAAGGGGATCGTGTGGCACCTTGTTAGAAAGAGATTTTAGTCCTCTATTTAGCAATATAAATTTTTTTGAGTCTGTTCAATCATAAATGAGAAAATTGGTTTTTAAAATTAAAATAGATGTTCAACTTTTCTCGTACAACATTTTGTATTACCTCAGGGGTTATTTTGTTAATTTCTTCCGTTATCTTAACTTTTGAATCATCAATATTGCCTGGTCTATTAAAATATACTTTAAAATTATCAGGTATTTTCGTATCTGTTCTGCTAAATATTAGGAAAAAGTTTGAAGATAATAAAATTCTACTCAAAAAGCAAAATAAACAATTGATATGAATATAGTAGTCTGCTGTCATTTGGGAATTTAAAGTTAACAAAACACGTCATTATAATATTTGTGACAAAACTCTGATGACTTCATAAAGATCATTAAAATGGTAACACAAGATCACAAAATTAAAACTGTTATGACTGATCAATATTCTGGCATCAACTCAAAAGAATTCACAGATTTTCTACAGATCAATAATATTAAAATGATATTTACTGCTGTTGATGTACCATTCTCAAACGGTATCAATAAAAGATTAAATCAAACATTGGTTAATAAAATTAGATGCAAAATAAATGAAGGTGGCAGGAAAACAGCATGGACAACAATTGCTCAAAAATGTGTAGAGAAATATAATGAAACTGAACAAACTATCACAAAATTTGCACCAAAATATTTAATAGAAGGAGAAAATAAAAGCATCCTGCCACATGAATTATCATCTAAAGTCGCTCATGCTGATCTAGAACTAGATGGAACAATTGCCTTCTATCTATATATCTATCTAATTAGCCTTAAACGCTCACTCTTAGGCATAGGCCTCCCCTATTAATCTCCATTGGTCTCTAGTTTGGGCGATCTGCATCCAGTCCTTTCCTGCCGTTCTCTTAAGATCGTCAGTCCATCTCATCTGTGGTCTTCCTCTTTTTTTTCCCATGGTCTCCATTGTAGAATTCTCTTATTCCATCTTTCATCTTTTTGCCGTAGAGTGTGACCGGCGAAGTTCCATTTAAGTTTTGCAACCTGTCTTGATACATCGTTCACCTTTGTTTTTTTCTCTGATCTATGAGTTTCTTCTCCTGTCTTTAAGACCGATGCCCAGTATCTGTCTTTACATTGCTCTTTGTGTTTTGGATATGCTGTCGATGTTCTCCTTTGTGAAAGTCCATGTTTGTGAGACATATGTGATAACTGGTAAAATGCACTGGTTGAATACTTTCGTTTGCATATATTGAGGGAACTATTTATTTTTAAAAATATATGATAGTTTACCAAATAAGGCTCATGCTTGTCAAGTTCTTCTTTTTATTTCTTCTGTTTGATTGTCATTGTTCAGCTTTATTATCTGTCCTAGGTATATGTATTCTGTCATCAGCTCTAATTTACTCTGTTTGGCTACTGTTTCTAATAATTGGTCTTCTTGGTTTGTCATAGTCTTGGTTTTACTATAGTTCATCTCTAGACCTACCTCTGTTGCTTTTCTATCTAGTTCCTCAACCACCTTCTGTAACTGTTCCTTCTTATCTGTTATCAGGACTATAACATCTGCATATCTCAAGTGGTTCAAGAGCTCTCCATTTATTCTTATTCTGTATGTATCCCAATCTAATTTTTTAAATATGTCTTCCAGAGCCTGATTGAACAATTTTGGCGATGTTGTGTCTCCCTGCCTGATTCCTCTTTCAAATTTTATTGGTTCTGTAGCGTGTTCGTTCGTCAATTTTATTGTGGTACTTGCATTTTTGTATATGTTTGTTATTAGGTCCGTGTACCTGAAATGAATTCTGCCGTTCGGTATTGAGTTTTTGATGGCCCAATATTCTATGCTGTCAAACGCCTTTCGGAAGTCTATGAATGCCATGTATAATGGGATTTGATACTCGTTCGACTTTTCAATCAGTATTTTTACTGTTAGCAGATGGTCGCTAGTACTAAAACCCTTTCTGAATCCCGCTTGTTCTCTTGCTTGGTATTCGTCAAGCTTAGTTGTTAGTCTATTTGTCATAATCTTCGTTAGTAGTATAAATTCAACACTTAGTAATGTTATAGGTCTATTGTTTTCTAAGTTCTTTCGGTCACCTTTTTTGAACATTAATAGTGTCTCTGCATTGTTCCAGCTATCGGAACAATTGCCTTAGAAAACACAAAAAAATCACATAATTATAATAAAAAGCAGTTTGATTTACATAGGAAGGAAATTGATTTAAACATTGAGAATTTAGTATATGTGGAAAACGGTAACCAACTAAATAGAAAGAAGTTAGATGAATATTAAGGATTGGTCCATACAAAATATTAAAGAAGATTTACGCGTATTAAATTTAATTACGGCTTATTTGTCCGAGACTCAAAGAAGAGATATTTTAATGATTCGTTGTGGTAATAATTCAAGAACTCAAAAGCAGGTTTGTGAAATGTTTAATAATAAATACCCTGGTCAACAAGTTTCACAATCTACAGTTAGCTAAATTGAAAAGAAGTTCTGTTACACTGGACATGTAAAAAATATTGAAAAACCAGGTACAAATGTTAAATTTACTGATTAAAAAAAGGTAGATGTACTTCTAAAGATTGAGAAAAATACGCATAAGACAACTCGAGAACTTGCCGCCGTCGATAATGCAATTAAATCATATATTTTGAGAGTTTTGCATAAAGTAAAATATCAACCTTAAAAAGTTCAGTTGGTTCAGGAATTAAATCTGGATTTCAGGATTAAAGATAATCCTGAAGGCAAGAATTCTGTAAAATAATGATAAATACAGTGAACGTAGATTTGCAGTTTATAAACAAAATAGTTTGTTCTGATGAAAGGACGTTTCATTTAAACGGAACGGTTAACAAACAGAACTGTAGATATTAAAGCAGAGAAAATCCTCACTGGATGTGTGAGACTCACACACAATATCCTAAAAAAGTTAAAGTTTAGGCTGATTTTATTACCAATAAAATTATTGGTCCTTATTTTTTTGAGGGCACAATTGATGGTGAAGTTCATCTAGATTGTTTGATTAACTTTTTAGTGCCTACATTACAAAGATTTTTTCCTGACGTTAATCATCCAAATGAGATAGTCCGATCTATTTTCTTTTTCTTCTTCTATTTCCATGACCATTATCGATCGTTGGATATCATATTGGCTACCATATTCGCTATCGTGACTTTATTGACAGCAGCTCTAAATAACGATGTAGTTGATTTTCCATACCATTGCCTTTGATTTTTCAGCCGTGATGTTCTTCGTCTACCAGGACCACGATTACCTTGAATCTTTCCCTGAATGATCAGATGTAAAAGATCATATTTTTTAGGGTGTCTCATAATGTGACCGTAGTATTCCAGCTTTAGTTTCTTTATTATATTGACCAGTTGTGTTTTTTGGCTCAGCCGTCTAAGGACCTCCTCATTTCTAACTCTGTCGACCCAGCTTATTTTCAGTAGTCGTCTGTATACCCACATCTCAAAGGCTGTCAAGCGTTTAAGCATAGCCTCAGTTAGAGTCCACGCTTCCACTTCATACAGCAGGACAGGAAAGATGTAGCAAGATGTCGTACGAACTCTAAGGTCAATGCTAAGATTGTGACTGCAAAGTACGTTTCTCATTTTTACAAAGGCAGTTCGGGCTTGTTCTATTCGGTTTTTAATTTCTTTTAATTTCTGCTGTTGAGCAGTCTTGGCGACAATTACAGCCTTGTCTCACTCCTCTTTTTATATTTATTTCATCCGACAGTTCTTGTTCAACCTTTATTCTTGCCACTTGATGTCAGTATGGATTTGTAATTATTTGTAGATCTTTATCGTCCTATCCAGCTGTTTACAATATTTCTAGCATTTCTCAGTTATGATTGCACCAAACTTAAAAAACAGAGTACTAAAATTTCTGAACAGAGGACTTAAATCCCTTTCTAACAAGGTGCCATACCACCCCTTTTATCATTTAAAATTTTCGAGGGGGTGCTTATAATTCAAAGGGATGCTGGAGTGGTACAATACTCTAAATTGGCAATTTAAGAATAAAAATCAACCTGTTTCAGGTTTTTTTTACATAGTACATAATAACGCTAAAAATGAATTTATTCCATACATATGGACCGCATGGTATAATTTTACTCTATTAACAAAAAACATCAGAGGTTCCAGTACATTCTGCTATGTTGATAAAAGTCACCGCCATTTAACAATTTAATGCTTGCACAAGCATCACATATTTCTATTAAAGTCCCCACAGTTTCCATATCCGCGATGATGGTATTGGACTTTAACTTGATGTATATTGACAACTAAGTTGGTCTTGAAGGTCAGATCAGGCTCAGATAACTTGAAGTCGTCGCACATGAAACCTAAGGGATTCGTTAAAGGCTCGCTGTAGAAAGACATGGGCTGGCTACGACTGGAGCTGCTACTGTTGGCGAAACTTACTCGAGCAGCACTGGGTGGGCAGTCTGCGGAGTGGGATCTTTCTTCCTGAAACAAATAAAAGTTTTAATAGATTCGCAGGATATGATTATAAATAAAGTACTTGAAAGTAGTGTTGCCAAAATATCTACAAAAGTTAAATAAGTTTCATTTTAATCGTTCGTGACTTAAAATATTTTTTAATCTGTCCATTCCATTGAAATTATTACTGTAGTTACGCCTAGTTAAATTATTTAGGAAATGATTGTTATACATATTTTGGGTATCACAGTTTTAAGGTCGTGACATATTATCTTACACGTTGCGTTTCTAGCCGGTGGCATTTAGTTATGTACTTGCAAGCACTCTTGACCATGAAGCTCGAGTCAAAATTCACGTAAAGGCACATTCTATTGTAGTGGAATTATACTAACCAAACTAAAACGTTCTACCGTCGACTGCAACCTCTAAATTGTCGAAATAATTAAAGTGTTGGACTGAGTAATAAATAAAAAATTGCACGGTGCATAACAAAAATTTTATCTTTATTTCGTTTATATTTTAAATGATTTTTATTCAATTTTTTTTTAAACTGGCTTTAATTTGGTATTTTAAACTCAACTTTTGGTATTAAATGTGGAAAAAGCCCTATTAAGGAAATTTTAATAAAATTTTTTCATTTCTTTTTTGTTTTGAGAGTGGTGCAAAACAAAAATTACTTGCAGTCTGTTTCAATTAATCGGTTAATATTTGATATTGGAAAATCTTTTTTTTTTTTTAACTACTTCATATGTTACGATTTATGTTGATTTGAGTTTATATTTTTTTGAAATTTTAGTTTTTTAAAATATTTTTATATTTTCATTTTCTTCACAGTGCCATCACAATTAATAACAGTGTGTTATTCACAGTCAGGGCCGACATATTGTTTACAATGTGTATAGTTTTTTAAAAAAGAAGCAAGAAAAATACAACACAAAATCTTCGGTTTTAAAATATGGTTGTGAAAGCAACTGGAATTTCTTAAAGTAGTGTCCAAAGAATCATTAAAGAAGGAGAGAGAGTTTCCGATTTTTCATCTCTTTCAGGCAGCTCAGGAAATGTCTTTAAATCTTCCAGAAAAAAGATTAATCAGCCAAAACCGAAAACCAACGTCGATGGTTATGAGGGAGAAATTATAAGAAACACAGTGCATACTTTTGCAGTGATTCATGGCAGCAGACCTACAACGTCAGCTGTTACGAATGAAATTAATTTCCAAAGTAAACTATCGTCGTTCAGAAAAGTGTTGCAGAAATTAGGTTTTAAATGGCAAAAAACAAATGACAACCGAAAAATACTCATGGAAAAAACGGATATTCGAGCCAAACGAACGGAATATCTAAAAAAATATATAGAGCTGAGGGTTATAATGTTATCTACACTGATGAAACGTATCTCCACAGCAGCAACCTTTTAAGGAATTCAGGTATATAACCAAATCCAATTAATTACTAAAAGGGAATCCACGTATAGATAGGAAGAACCTAATTATTTTTCTATTGTTTCTAATTGTTCTTGTCTAACCTCATTGCAATTCCTAGTAATCTCTGAAATCCAAACAAATTAAAAATCAATCATTAGCATTCAACAAATCAGTAAACAAATTATCACTAAATCAAATTATTCGCTGTACCCTTTTTTAAATATCGTTTAATTTACTGTCGTAAATACACTTATAAATAAATAAAAAATTAGTTAATTTGTAAATATTTTGTAAGTAGCTACAACTGTTTAGGAATTTTAAAAATAAATTATTAAATTAAATGTGTATTTATTTATCTCATAATATTAGTTATGCCTCAACTTAAAAAAAAAATAAGAAATTGAAAATATAAACAATAATTTTGTAAAAAATAATAGGGCTTTTTCCACGTTTAATACCAAAAGTTGAGTTTAAAATACCAAATTAAAGCCAGTTTAAAAAAAAATTGAACAAAAATCATTGAAAATATAAACGAAATGCACATAAAAACCATTTGGGTTATGCACCGTGCAATTTTTATTTATTACTCAGTCCAACACTGTAATTATTTCGACACTTTCGAGGTTGCAGTCGAAGGTAGAACGTTTTAGTTTGGTTAGTATAATTCCTCTTACAATAGAATCTTTCTGCCTTTACGTGAATTTTGACTCCGCCTTCGTGCAGCTACATGGTCAAGAGCGCTTGCAAGTACTTTACCTACCTTTTGACCGCTTCTAATAAATTTGAATACGCAACAGGTAAACGGGAAAAAACACGTTAACACCTCAAAATCAAAAACACAACGTCTGATATTTACAGTTAGTACTTAAATACTTAGTAAGTTAAAATGGATTTCAAAGAATTAATTGTTCCTTTTGTATATATATATATATATATATATATATATATATATATATATATATATATATATATATATATATATATATGTAATATTATATAGGTATATATATATATATATATATATAAAAAAGTTTTGGATGGGTTGGAGTCAATAAAAGGGCTATTTGTTGACTATTTTTTACTCGAGCTTTCAATTGTGATTACAATTATTATCAAGGGCTTCTAAAAAATACAAAATATCTTACAAAGTTGAACTAGAAATAAAAAATTTTTTGTTAACTCACCAAATAAAATTAGTTTTTTATATAAAACTGCTGCTTACATATTAATTACAAAAAATATTAATAAAAAAATGTCCTATTCTAATAAATGTTTCTCTGAAAAATTCTTAACAAGTTTCTTAACAAAAACAATTGAATTTGTAAACAAAAATTGAATAGCTACAAACCAGCCTAAATGTCATAAATACAAACTTAAAAATTTTTATTTTTGACATACTTATTGTCAAAAATAAAATTTTGTTTAAAAAATTCTTCTTTGTTTAGTAACAAAAAAGAAAAAGATTTATTCACCATTGATAGATGCCCGTAAAAATGTAACAAATATATGGAAAATTCAAAATGTGATATTTTACTGACTGCATATATAAATTACATAGAAATAATATAATTATAAATTTTGCTTAGATTTTGAATTTTTGACCCTTTGTTTAAATTATTATCACTTTTGCTAATACAAACCATTTCCAAAAAAGTTGTTTTAAATTTATTACTTTCACTACATAAAATTTTAATATTATCTTTGTCTATTACATGCTCTATTATATTATATATATAATATAATATAATATATATTAATATTTATTAATATTTATGTGATATGTTTTGTATTACTTATGAAATGATCATAATTATTTTAGGCTATTGTATTTTAAAATAATCACTGTATGTCCGACAACTGTCAATTTTGAAATCCGTTAGTGTCATGTCTAATTGGCAAATCTTTTACGTGTTTGGTTCATAAGCTGGTGTATGTGAGTTCAAATCCCAATATGAATTTTCTTCTCTTATTTTTGAACTATTTAAAAACCCCACGTTAATCTTATTAATTTGATGTAATATAAGCAAAAATGATAAATTTTAAAATAAAATGAAAACTTACAACATAATCCGAGATGGATTTTTGGTTGGTAGAATTTTTATTTTTTATTTTATCTTCTTAAAGTAAGTTATGTATATTGGCAGTTTTAAATACTTATAAATATTGCATTTTAATTTTTATTGTATTAATACTTATACTGAATTATGTTGCAGTGTATTGTATTGTAATTTTTATATTATTAACAAAATAAACAATGAATTTTACTGCAGAGTATGTGTGTACTTTTTTTGCATTTAACTCCTTTTATACGTATATGAAAGTAAAAATATATATTTTTACTGAAATATTAATACAATCCTTCATTTACCATACCCCTATTACAGGTTAAATGTTTATATACAGAAACAATCTACCATATACCTATATACCTAATTCTTTTTATCTTTCTGCTCTCTACGACCTATAGCATTAAATATGTATTGATTGTGCAGATTGACTCCAATATAAACTTGTAACGGCGAACGCGTGTATAGAAGTATAACTTCTACCGGCAGTCCCACTGGACTACCACGCCCGTTTTTTATGTCTTTCCTACAATTTTTTAAAATTGTCATTTATACAAACCTTCTCCTGTCAATAAAGAAAACACAACGAAAGACTTGTGCAGTCCAATTTATTGCAGTCGTTTTGGAGTTCCGCGCGTACAAACATTTCTGTGATTAATTTATATTTATATGATGATGATGATAATATGGAAAATGTTGTTAATAAAATTAGTAGTTTGCAACACAAATCCCAATCCTATCAACGAATATAAACATATATGCGTCCATTATATATTATTGTTGATCCTCTAATAGGATTAAATGTTTATTAATTGAATTCACTAAAATTAGTACCCACGCGGATGAACTGATTTAAATATGTAATTTTTATTTTACTTCTGCTCAATATTTAAATTATCATGTAAACAAGTAATATTGATTAACTCAGTAATAAATTATTGTATTTGTTAAATATAAAATACACACGATGGAAGTGCACCATTTGATTCAAATGAAAATAAAATTTTAGTAGTATTTTTCAAAGTATATTGAACAATTAATCGACTATGGAATAAACTAGCGTTTTAAATAATATAATAAAAACAGGAACCAAAACCACTTGCTAAATTGACATAGGCTTTATATACAATGAAATAATTAAAACATTTTCAAGTATAGAAATATTGGGGATTAATTATTTTATTAACCATAAATAAAATAATTCGTTTCAAAACAACACTCACGACTATAAATAGAATGTTTTTGAAGCGAAGCTTCTACACTTGCGTTGTTTTACTTTTTTTTCTTCTCTAAAGTAAAATGCTGAGACTAGCTTCAAGATGGTGTCGCCGTCGTCACAGGTAGGTTTATAGAACAAAAGTCATTGAAATCGATTCACTATTCTCGATTAATTCGTTTCATAATGTATTTACTCAAAGCAGGTTTGAATTAAAAACTAACTCAGTAACAATTAAAAAAAAAAAAACCTTACAAAAATAACTATCAAATTATAGGCATTTAAAGGGAAGTAAAAAACTAAAGGAATATCTTCCACTAAAAAATTCGATTCGTACACGTTTTATATAAGTGGAGACGATAATAGGAATTTTTGAGTGGGTTTTCTGGTACATGATAACGTGGAGCGGGTAAAACGATTCGTAGTAAAATCTGACAGCATTGTGTGCAATTAGAATTAGAGGAAACGAGAACTTGATACCGCTAATAAATATACATGCTAGAGCAGAAGAAAAAGGAGAAGTAAAAGATGAATTTTATGAAAAATTAGAGTCATTTCCTGAAGAAATGCCCAGACAAGATATTAAAATTATTATAGGCGACGCCAATGTAGAGGTCAGAAGAGAAGATATATATAAAATCAGGGGGTAAAAGTAAACATTTGAATACAAATGATAATGGCCAAAGATTGAATACATTCACAATTAAAAACGTGAAAATAATGAGTACGCATTTCAGGAGAAACATATATATATATATATATATATATATATATATATATATATAATATATATATATATATATATATATATATATATATATTGTCATACTTTTTCTTTTTCAACCAAAGAAAGATAAATAAAAAAATCCATCGAAATAAAATTTCAAGTTATCAATATAAACAAATTGTATATAGTAATTTAAGATAACGACCTTTTTCCGTTTCAAACAAAATTATCAAAAAACCTTTGTTTATAATTAGAAGACATTTTACCTGTAAGTTAATCTTTTCATTGTTTGTATAGTCGAGTATTAAATGACCATATTTTAATCTTTTGAAATATGTATAAATGATGTATTGAAACAAAAACCAATTTTAAAGTAAGCTATTTAGTTTTCTCTGAAACCGAAATTAGGCTTTTCCAAAATCATGGTAAACACAATTTAAGCTTTTTGATTGGACGGTCGTTTTTAAATGGGAATTTGGTGAGTCGATCATGAGAGAGGAGAAGTTAGTCATATTTTGGTCATCGAAAGGAAACAGTCGTTTGTCGCAAGATAGGGTGTGGTTCGTGAGTTTGGATACCGGCGTAACGAAAAGAAGTGAATAGTTTGAAGAAGGACATAACAAGTGGATTAAAAGAGGTCCTTGTGTCTACCGTGGGCATTTTATAAAGTATATGTGAAAGTATTCTTACGGCAGCAAGTTGACAAAAGGAGGTCCTGGTGTCATAAATAAGTAGCGGAGTTTGGAGAAGTGAATCAGGTGTTTTTTGTGTAGTCTGAAGGAGGTTTGCAGAGACGTAAAGAAGGAGCCGAGGTGCCAAAGAGGGAAGATCACATATTTGAGGAGACTGGACTTTTCTGGGTATATTCCAACATACAACTCAAAAAGAAAATAAACTGTAAGTGTTTGTACAATTGAATTTTATATCTGTGAAGGATCGTTTCGACATCATGGTCATTATCATTAAAATTTAAGAACTGAGGTTTTGTTAGGCTAATCAAAAGTTTAAAGTTTTGTGGTTTCTTTTTTCAAGTAAAGAAAATTTTAAGTAAAATTGGTTTTTCACGTAATATAAATGTATTTAGCTTTATAATCTTATCATAATAATTTGATTTATTTTCTTGTATGCTGATTGATAAGATAACGACAGAATTTAATAATTGTTTTATTCGTTCATATAAAATAAAGAAACGTAAATCTTTGTAATATAATATATTTGTATTCTTATCCTTTTCCTCTCTATCCCGATAAAAGACAACTAGAAAATCTTTTGAATCCATCGAACACAGGTAATATAAGGATTATTTTACTTTTGATAACAAATAAGTTATAATTCTTTTTTATTGGCTCAATAAACTAAGTTTGAACTCAAAATAAACAATCATAACAATGTATATATATATATATATATATATATATATATATATATATATATATATATATATATAATATATATATATATATATATATATATATATATATATATATATAACAAAGTTTATTAGGGCTGCAGTCAGAAGTTTAGCCGGGATGTTACAGAAACACTCTTTTGACTTTTGGTCTAGCTTTCGGAATTGTTTAATTCCTTTTTCAAGACACTGTAATTAGAAAAATGTGTAAATATTTACAATATATCACAAAATGTCAGTGTACTTACTAGTCGTTGAGATTATTTGTATAAAGCTATGACACTCAAAATTATTAACAAACATATAAAATATAACTTATAAAGTAATGGACAAAATACATTTTAAAATTTAGTTAAAAATAGTAAAAATTCGTTTGCTACATCTTTTAATGGTGTGTTTTAACTGATCCATAGAGAAAAAAAAACAAAAATAGTATGATTAAAAATTCATTAGGAGTTCTTCATATTTTATTAATAGATAGTAATGTATTAAACCTGTGTTGATGGTATGCAACCTGTTTAGCATGCAGGTGTATTATGGTGTGTATATGTACAAGTAAGTCTTTAAGTCATTTTTGATGTTTAGTCAGTAAATAACAATTTATTATACTGCAATAATGGTTCTCCCGTTTCAAAAACTTTTAAGACATTATTGGCTAAAAAATTACAGTTATTAGTAGGTACATGCTTCGAATGTGCAATGTTTTAAAATTGATGCAATTGCAATTCTTCGAATATGTGCAAAATTCCATACGACAAGTAATATAAGATCTTTTTTATCAATACTTGTTGTTTCGGTGTCATATATATCTTGCACAATTTTAAGATACTCGACGAAACATTTGATATTCAGTATCCATCATAAAACATCTAAAAATACTCTTTTAATAGCTTCTAGAAAACAATGGAGATCATACAAATGGTTATATAAACAAAATATTTAAATTTATGCTGTAACCATCACCTAAAATATTTGACTAAAATTTGTAGCAAGTATTAATGAAAACTACACCCGTGTATATATTTCTATTTATAGCTTCTAAAATCACATGGAAGGGAAATTCTCTAATTATTTTGTAAAGACGTAAACATTTTGTGCAATGGATGTCGAATTAAATTAATGAATTTTAAATATGAATGCATTTAAATTCCGAGTATAAACAGTTACCTTAAAATGAATTAACAACCCCACGCAAACGAGTTATTATTAGAGAGATTGATTAACCTAATTAACATCCCACTGAGTTTTGCGGCCAATTAATTGTTGAATTATAGCATCTGTCTCTACTAATTATAGAATAATATGGTTTTGTCTTAAAATCAAATAAAAATACCCAACGGATTTTATTAAGGGCTGCTTAGAACACTTTTAGGGTCGTATACGAGTTATAAAAATTTGATTACTACCCCACAAGAGGCAATTAAAACGAAAATCCGATCTAAGAAACGGATTCAAGGTTTAAATTTAGGGGTATAGTTTCAAAGTGTACAATCTCTATATTTCAGAAAAAATGAGATAGATGTTGCATTACGTTGAGTTTCCAGCCCTGAATCGAAATAGTAGAAAATCTCTTTTTAAACTAGTCATTTTCCAATAAATTTTGAGGGCAGAAAATTAGACTTCAATTCCAAACGTACAGTCTCCAGTGGCATTTAATTTTCAAACCGTACTATCTCCTATCTAATATTTAAAATCAGAGTACAATCTCCAATGGGTTTTTCTTGTTTATAGTGGCGAATATTTTAAAGCGTGCAATATCCTGTTCGAACTTGTCAACAAATCTCGCGCTAAAAACGTTATGTTTTTACGTTATATGTTAGTGTTAGTTGCATGTGATTTGTGAAGCAGCACAGTTTGTTAATTAAAGTAGTATTATATTTTTTCGAATTCTTAACAGTAATAAATCGTGTAACGGAGGTAAATGTTACTCCTGTAGTAATAAAGCACGAAAAGGGTAACGTATTACCAAATCATGGAAAAGAAGTCAGCAAAAAAATTGGGGTAAGTTGCATCAAAGGATTTTTTATATCTTTGTACAGACATGGATTTTATTTTAGGTATAGTCTACATTCGCTCCCAATTTATCCGAAATGTGGACAAAAAATTGGTGCTTTTCAATGTACGTTACTACTTCTTCTTCATGTGCCTTGTCCGTTCCGAACGTTGGCAATCAATATGGCTATTCTGACTTTGTTTACGAAAGATCTGAATAGTTTAGCAGATGACAATCCTACCCATTGCTGAACGATCAGCTGTAGTAATCTGTATTTATTATGTCTCATAACGTGACCCAAGTATTTAAACTTTCTTTTCTTTATACTCTTTTCGAAGACATCTACATTTTTCATCAATGTTACGGTCGTTGTCCACGCCTCCATTCCATATAACAAAACCGGGTATACATAACATTTCAGAAGTCAAATTTCGAGAGGTAAGGTGAGGCTTTTAGAATTGAAAATTTGCTTCATCCTATTGAATGAAGCTCTTGCCTTTTCTACTCTTATACGTATTTTCTTCGCTTGATCCCAATTTGAGTTAACTGTTGTTCCCAAGTAGATGTACGAATTTACGTGTTCAATTCTTTCATTGTCTAATATCAGTTGCTGTGGTGGTTGTTGGGTTTTGCTTACTAACATCCTTATAGGTTTTTGTGATATTTAGTCTGAGTCCGTATTGTGCACTTGTTTTTTGTATCTTACTCATTAGGCAATTTAGTTCCTCCTTGCTGCTTGCTAGAATTACAGTGTCATCAGCATACCTTATGTAATTAATTATTTCTCCATTTATCTTTATGCCTGCTGTGCTTTCCTCCAGTGCTGTCTTAAATACTTCTTCTGAGTATATTAAAGAGAATAGGAGACAAGATACACCCCTGTCGTATCCCTTTCTTGATATTTTTATTGGCCAATGTAGATCCTACTTTCACTTTAGTTTGACTCCAATAGAGACTCGCTATTGTTCGAATGTCTCTGTAGTCGACTCCGATATTATGGAGAACTTCAATTATCTTTTCGTGCTTTACGTTATCGAATGCTTTTGCGTAGTCTATAAATCATATGTACACATCTTTGTTCATATCTCTGCAGCGCTGGATGAGTACCTATAGACTAAAAAGTGCATCTCTTGTTTCAAGAGAATTCCGAAACCCAAACTGCGAATCTCCAATGTTATTCTCGCATTTTTTGCTTATTCTGTTGTAAATAACCTTGGTGTATGCCTTCGAAATTTGGTTAATTAGACTTATCATCCGATGTTGATCACAAAAATAGGCTTTTGGTTTTTTCGGTATGGCAACAAAAGTTTACTCTAGCCAGTCTTCAGGAAACTCCCCGCTGGTATAAATATTGTTAAAGAGTCTGACGAGTGAGTCTAGAAATTGACTTTTTGTTTCGCACTACATTTTCAATACTTCCCCGTATGCGTTATCGTTGCCTAGTCTTTTGTTATTTTTAAGACTCTTTATAGCATTCTTCACTTCTGATTTTAGAATAGAAGGGCCAGTATCATCATTTCTCAGTGTATACCGACTAGGACGCTCATCATTAAACAGTTGTTTCACATAAGTTTCCCAGATTCTAACTATTTTGTCGGGGTCTAGTTGTAGATTTCCATTATCATCGCACAGCCCTTCGATAAAATATTGTAGCTTTTCTTTGTTGTGAGTTCCTTTATCTTCTTATGCATATTGTGATAGTCGTATACCTTTTCGCACTGTTCGATTTCTTCGCATCTCTCCGAGAACCATTTCTCTTTAGTTTTTTTTATCTCAGCTCTTATTCGTCTATGGGTTTCACGGTATTTGGCAGTATCTTTAGTTTTATACATCCGTCTCTCTTCCATCATGTCAAGAATCTCTGCAGTCATCCAGTCTTTCTTTTTTCTCTTATTAGGTAGTAAAAATTTAGTGCTTGAAGTTCAAATCTCTTCTTTAATTTCACTTTACTTTTCCAACGGTTCATTGTTATTTTTAAGGATTTTTGATATTTCGGTATTTAAATTCTCCTGCATCTGTTGTTTAATATTATTGTTGGAAAGTTTCCTAATATCTAGCGTTTCGGGCCTGTTCTTTACATTTGGCTTTTTTAACTTTACTCACACTTACATACCACCTGGTTGTGGTTTGATGCTACGTCTGCACCCGGGTAAGTTTTTACGTTACGTACGTACGTTACTACCAATCAACAAAATAATACGTTTCCACTCTAAATTTTATGGGACCAAGGAACAAATATTTCAAGATAATTTTCTGCTGAAATACTGCAAAACAGTTCCCAGACAGCAAAAACGGAAAAAAATTCGCAACATGTTGCAAAAACATTTCAAACACGATTTTATATTCTGACTAACGAAAACAGAGTGTTGGCTGTGTATAAGAAAGCGTTTATGTAAGTTTTGGGTAAAACAAGGAGAAAAATTATTACAGTTACAAAAAATTTCTATAGAACTTCCCTTCCTGCAATAGAAAATCGAGGTGGCGATAGAAAGCTGGAAAAGTACATGTTGAAAAAAAAATGTTGTTATGGATTTTATTAAAAAATTACGCGTAATTGAATCTTATTATTATCGGGGACAAAGCCAACGATTATATCTTCATTCTTCTTTATGGAAAATGTACTTAAAAGAAAATAAAAATCAGTAAAAAAAAGCTATTTCAGGAAAATTTTTATTACACAATATAACCGTTGGTTTTGGTTCTACTAGAACCTATGCATGTTCGACATGCTTACAATTGACTGAGAAAATAAAAGCGTGCCATGTTAACGACATAAAAGTTAACTTAATCATCCAAAAAAGGGTACATAGTTCCAAAGCATTTTATACCTTTTTAAAAGAACGGAATGAAAGGGTAGAAACGTTTTCTTTTGACTGTAATAAAAATCAAGTTTTGCCTAAGATCCCGGATCAACAGGCGTATTATTTACTTCAATTTTATATGTACAATTTTACCGTTGTAAGAGGAACTTTCAAATGTAATTTAAATCCATCTAATGTCACTTCTTTCTGTTGGACCGAAAACGAGTGCAAGAAAGGTTCGAACGAGGTTGTATCCTGCATTTATTACATTTGTAATGATATATACAAATGTAATTTGTAACAGTAAAAAAATAGAACACACAGTGTTATGAAAACATCATTTTTGTTAACGAAAATATTTTGCCTACCGCATGGCGTATTAATGCAAGGGGTAGAAAATTGGGGACTGAAACTAAGTGGGTGGAGATAAGGCAAGCAAAATAATCGCTACTTGTGCGAACGGCACTTAGGTTAGGTTAGGTTAGGTACTTAGGGTTTGTTAAGAGAGCTGCGATCGTGGACAAGTCAAAGATGGAATTGGGCACCTACAAAAATATGAAACAAAAGGTCATGAATCTCTTGTAACAAACAAAGCAAAAAGAAACAGGAAACACCTCTAGTAATTTAATATAGGGCGCCACTTTGAGGTGCCTAATTATACCTATTATCTTTTTCAGATAAAACTCAAACATGGGGTTATTTAAAAAAAATAAACAAAATGTTAAGAAAACAAAATTTAACATTTATTTTTGCGTCGAACCACAAACAGTTACAAAACAAATAATAATAATAACAAAACAATGTTGTTATCGGTTTACAACTCTAGACGGTGGGGACACTATAAGAACTAACATTATTCATAAATTGAAATCATCTAGATCTTTCAATGCAGTTTACATTAAGGTCAACATTTAAAAATCAAAACAAAACAAATTCAAAATTTATAGTTAGTTATGCGTATAAGAATAAATATTATGACAGTTAGCCAACCCCTATTTTTTATAATTTTACTTATTAAAATTTTTCTACATGTCATAAAAGCAATTATTGATGAAAAATGTCTATTTTTACTTAAAAAAAAATGAATAAAAAAAAGTACCCGATTTCACTAAACATTATATCTCCTATAAAAGTTTTGGGGCTGGAACTGGTTTTCTAAACACTGCAAAATAACCTAAATGCATTACACAAGTCTCATAATGGTCTAGAATGACCAGGTACAAACAAATAGATGAAGGAAGTTAAAGTTGGGCTGGATCATCGGGCTTTGGGTTAAAAAAAATTGCAATCTTCTAAGCTTGGCTTTTCAAAACTTCATTAAAAATACGATGGTCTCTTTTATTGTTGTAACACCTTACAAAGCTTCCATTTAGGACATGATGCAACACATATAGCTTTCCACAAACAAGATATGTCGGCTTTCTGAAGATTACACGCCGAGCTCTTAGCTGCCACCACACTACACAATTTCCCATGACAAAAGACAAAAAAAACGAAAAGATATTACGAGTTTTAAGAAAAATTCGGACTTTAATAAAACTATAAACGTTTTTGACAGCGGTTTCACTGAAAGTAACAAAATTATCCTCAAAAATTTATCGCATAACTTAAAATAACAAAACACTTAAACGATGGTTGAAACGCAAATCCTTTTTGAGAAAACGCAATTCAAGTAGTTCGAATAAAACATTAAAAGAAATACCGAAGAAATAACATCTGTAAATATAAACAAACTAAAACGGTTTATATTATCGAGCCGACTTAAGAAGGAATTGAAAACATATTTTAGTTTTAATACGTACGAATAGGAAACTGAAATGCATTAAAATACTCTTTGAATTTTTAAACATATATGAGGGGATTTTAATATATTACATATACGAGGGGATTCAGATACACACCAAGAAAATCAATGAATTGCAAATGCTACACATTCTTGAATTGGCTAATTTCGGAAACGATATTCATACTATCAGGCTCATGTGTGGTGGATGCAGAGGCCAAAACAAAAACATTGTTTTTCATAGAAAAACACATAGAAATTCATATCTATGTGTTGGTATTGGTTTTCTAGACAAGATAAAATTCGAAAGATCGAAGTAATATTCCCAGTGAGAGGACATTCTTTCATGCCTGCAAACCGGGTTTTAGGGAATATCAAAAAGTATATTAAAAAAAGGAGATAATTTTAAAACCACATAAACAACTGGAGTTTTCATAGTATAGTACTGTTCATTGGGTTGGAGAATTAGTCGAAATATATGACTGGAAAAATAAAACAAGCCAGCACATTAAGGCTCCAGGACAATGGCATTTTGCTGTCTCAAAAATGAAAATGATTATTTTAACTAAAAGCTCTCAAGACACAGTGTTAGTCCACGGTGAGTTAGCTTATAAGACGGATGTTTGTGTGAAAAAATTAATAACAAAAAAAACTAAGAACATTAAAAGAATGAAACCTGCCAAAATTCCAAAACATAATGTCGTGGTCAATAACAAAAAAAAGGATGATGTTAATAATTTATTGATTGCTGTTCTAGCACTCGAACGAGTAAGACGTGTGCCAAGTACAATTAAAATCCAGTTTGCCTTATCGGTAGTAATTAGTGTTTAATTTAGATTTAATAGTGTAATTTCGAAAAGTGATTTCTGGACAAGCTTTGTACGTATTGCTTTTGTTATATTATTAAATCATATAAATTATATTTAATTTATACAAAGTGCATACCAGAGACTGGTTTTACCAGTCTGCTGGTTCTTGCTGGCCATCCAATTCAATGGATTTTAATACAAATTTGGATAGCAAAATTAGTTAAAGAAGAAAAACGAGGTTACTGTCTGTATTTACATGGACAGTACAAATATAAACAATACTCCTACAGTTTCTACATTAACAATGGCCCTTCAAACTGCTACAAACAACATTCCAGCAACTACATCTCTTTCATACGTAACCGCTGCAAAATCTACACCAAAACCATCTTTCCCAAAAAAAGAACAGGCGATAGTTCTTCACGCAGAAGAAAACCTTAAACTTCTAGACTACGTTAAAGCCATTGGTGACATCATTGGACCAAAAAATATTTCCTTTGCATCCAGAATATCTAACAATAGGATCTGCATATATCTAGTGAACTCAAATCTCGTTGACCAACTGCTGAAATCCCATCCAACCGTTCAAATCGGACACCTTACTTTAAGTATTCATAAACTTGTCTCCCCAACAAAAAGAATATTAATTTCGAACATCTCTCCTTACATTCCCCATGAACAGGCCGAAAATGCAGTGAAAAGTCTTGGTTTCCAAATAGCCTTGCCCGTGTCCTTTCTTAAATCGGGCATTCCAGGTGATGAATACTCCCACATACTTAGTTTTCGCCGTCAAGTATATATTTTTCCTCCCTCTGATAATTTTGAGCTTCACACCTCCTTGTTAATTCCTTTTGAAGGCAATGATAATAGAATTTTTCTGTCTACGGACAAAATGGAATGTTTCTTATGCAAACAATCAGGGCATGTTGCTTCAAATTGTCCCAATACTTCATCTGACAACTTATCATCTGAAAATCCTACTGTTTCTTATGTCCTCCCAAATCCCCCAACCGAATCAACGTCACAGCAACAGAACACACAATTTCCATCTCATTCTGAATCATCCTGCTCCCAAACAAATCTATTTTATTTGTCTTCTTCCCCAGAGAATTGCGAAAATGATACAATATCAGAAAAGTCAGATAAACTATGTTTAAGTTCTCATCCTTCACAGAAAAGGCCACGCTCATCTGTATCGTCTATAAGTGATAAGAACCTTCAATCTGGGGAAAACCCTGCAACAGAACAAACTATGTTTCCTCCCAAACAAACAGTTCCTAGTTCCTCTAGCAACTCCAACACAAAAAAGAAACGAAAACATAGTTCTTCTCTCGACCCCAGTCTATCCACTGACTCTAAGCAAGCAATACACGAAGCCTATAAACAAAACCCAGAAGCTTTCGCAGTTCCTCCTGATAATATAATTGCCTTTATCGAGAACGCTTACTGCAGCTGTGACCCTGTCTCAGAAGCATTTAAATTCACAACAGATATTAAATCACTCATTCTTACTTTGCAATCAATAAACCCTAATTTTAAAGATAGGTCAACAAAAATCAGAATTACACGCTTAATTAAAAAATTAAAACTAAAATACATTCTGCAACAGATGATTCTGAAAGTATAAACAGTCTTGATAATTCCCAGGATGCTTGTGATAAAGAATACCTGTCTGATAGTTCACAAACCTCGCAAACATCCAAACACTCTAGATATTAATTTCTACCTTCACACTGATACAATGGAATTGTGACGGATTTTATCCCCGTCGTCCACGCCCTGAACAGCTCATATCTGAGTCTTCTCCTAAATTTCTATGCCTACAAGAAACAAACTTCACTGATAAATATTCCGGACAACTTAAAAATTTTACAGGTTACCACTATATTCGAACTACCCAACTTCGTGCCAGTGGCGGAGCATGAATTTTTGTTTCCACTGATATTTTCCATAAAGAATTTCCGCTAAACACAAACCTCGAAGCTATAGCCGTTACAGCTTGGTGTCCCTACAAAATTACAATTTGTTGCATATACATCCCTCCAAACTACTGTTTAATAAGTTCCGATCTTGAAGATTTAACTTCTCAGCTTCCTACACCTTTTATCTTAGTAGGTGACTTTAATGCCCATAATACTATGTGGGGATACGAAAACACATTTGGAAGAGGTAAAACAATCGAAAATTTTCTAAATAACGTAAATATAAACTTACTAAATTCAGGAAGTAGTACATACTTTCACATCCAATCGGGTAGTTTCTCTTCCATAGATTTATCTTTCTGTAATCCCGGAATATTTCCTTTACTTTCATGGTACACATTAAACAGTCTTTACGATAGTAATCATTTCCCTATCCTCATCTCTGACCAGTCAAAAATGCCCTCAAGAATTATAACAAAATGGAAAATCACTCAAGCAAACTGGGATCTTTTCAGAACCACTGTTAAGGGAAAAACCGATGAATTACTTTTTAACAATGATATAGATACAGATGTAAAACTATTAAATAACTGTTTAACCGAATCTGCTGAGGAATGTATTGGTAAATGCGCGATTGATCCTTCCAAGAAACCTGTTCCGTGGTAGAATGAGTCGTGCAAAATAGCTGTCAAACAATGCAAAAAAGCATTAAATAAATTCCGGAAGACCCATACCACCACGGATTTAATAAATTTTAAAAACTTAGGGCCAATTCTAGGCGTATTTTAAAAGAAAGTAAGAAAGCCTCATGGAATCAATACGTTAGTTCAATCACAAAAGATACTTCTCCCACGCAAATGTGGTCAAAAATAAGACGTATGAAAGGTCATAATACTTCCAGCAAAAAAAGCCGCCATCTCCCTGCAGGATCATACAGTTACCGATGATCAACATATTGCAGATATCTTTGCCTCTCACTTTTCAGATAAGTCAAATATTCCGAATCTTCCCAATAACTCAGATACCAACATTTCCAGCACCAAAATATTTTCTAACACCAGCTCTATGAATCTTCCTTTTAATCTCCTAGAATTAAACGAAGCCATATCTTCATTAAAAAACTCAGCAGCCGGTCCTGACGATATCCCATCAATATTTTTAAAAAATCTCCATCCAGACACACATCTCAAACTGCTAGAGTTATATAATAAGATCTGGTCTCAAAACCAGTTTCCAACGTTATGGCGACAAGCAACTACAATTCCTATTAAAAAGAATGACTCATCTCCAAATCTTCTAAAATCATATAGACCAATTTCTCTCACTTGTTCACTATGTAAACTGTTAGAAAAGATGGTCAATAAACGCTTACTATGGTGTCTAGAAAGAAATAATATTCTTGACCCATTCCAAACAGGTTTCAGATCAAATCGAAGTACAATGGATAACCTGGTCACATTACATACTGACATTGTTAATGCATTTCCGAATAGAAGCGAAGTCATAGCAGTAACTTTAGATATCCAAAGTGCCTTCGACACTGTACAAAGACCTCTAATTCTAAGAAAATTAACGGAATATAATTTAACTGGTAACATTTACTTATTTTTAAAAAATTTTTTAACAAGTCGATATTTTAGAGTATTAACAAATGGAAAAATATCAAAACCACACGCTTTGGACAACGGTTTGCCTCAGGGCTCAGTCTTAAGCCCTACCTTATTTTTACTTAGCATGAATGACTTTTCCTCATATATAGAACCACCAGTCAGGTACTCGATATATGCTGATGATATTATATTATACTGCCGAGGCAGAGTCACAGCTACCACAAGCACTTTGCTACAAAACACAATAAACAAAATAGACACCTGGTCTACGCGTGCTGGATTTGTGTTTTCAGCTCCTAAATCCAAAGTAATTCACTTTACCAAAAAGCATAGACCTAATCCACCTTCCATAACTCTAAACGGACTTCGTTTACAAACAGTTAATTATTTGACACTTCTTGGTATCACCTTTGATAAAAAGCTTATCTGGAGACAGCATATTCAGAAACTTAAAGGAAACTGTACCCAAAGAATCAATTTACTTAAATCTCTTGCTAGCTTCTTTTGGGGAGCTGACGAAGAATCTCTTCTTAAAATATATAGAGCGTTAATTCGCTCTAAGCTAGATTATGGCAGTATTCTCTATATGACATCTAGTAGCTCCCTACTAAAGTCTCTAAACACGATTCAAAATACATCCCTACGACTATGCCTCGGTGTTTTCAAATCAAGCCCCGCTGAAAGTCTGTGCGTTGAATCTTCAGAGCCACCACTTCATCTAAGAAGGCAGCAGCTTCTACTTTCATACTTTGTAAGAATATCAGCAAACCCAAGTAACCCGGTAATAAATCTAATCAATCCCATAGAACCTCCCCCAGTAAACGCTTCCAATCAGTCTCTCACATTACCACAAATATTATCTCCTTTATTAGATTCCATCATATAGAATACTACTTCTATTAATACCCCCAAGACAGCCCCATGGATGCACAATCTTCCAATATTCAATACAGATTTATGCAGATTCGACAAAACAGAAACCCCAAACTTAATCCTTAGAAAATCCTCACAAAACATCCTTAACTCAACACAATCTGATAAGATTTTATACACCGATGCGTCCAAGAATGAAGACTGTTGTGGCTCCGCTGTGTCCACACTGACGACGACAATAAGCTCTGTACGATTGCCTAAAAGTTGTAGTATCTATACCGCAGAATTATATGGAATACTCCAAGCATTAAAGACTTCAATCCGTCCTACTTCAAATGAAAGCATAAAAATCGCCATTTGCACTGATTCTCTTTTCTCGATTTATTCAATAAGATGCATTTTCTCGAAAAACCCACTAGTCCAGGAAATCCACACTATCTGTAACCAACTATATTCTGCTAACATAAAAGTCATAATGATCTGGACTCCATCTCATGTTGGTATATTGGGAAACGAAAAAGCAGACCAAGCCGCTAAAGCAGCATGTTCTTCTGACATAGCCTTCCAAGGCTTAAAAAATTGATCATAAAATATTGATAAAACAAAAAATCCTCAGCGTATGGGCGGACCTGTGGAGTAAAACAAAAACTAAGCTCTATGAAGTTCAGCCCAACTTATCTCGCGTCAATATCTCCTCTATGAACAGGAAAGAAAAATCAGTTATTCACCGACTACGAATAGGGCATACACGCCTCACTCATGGATACCTTATGGCATCAGAAAACCCTCCAGTATGCCACTACTGTAATAACGTCCTTTCCATCAAACACGTGATAGTGGACTGCTGCCAGTATGACTCTTTCAGAAACAAGCACAGCCTAAAAGGAAATCTAAAAGACATTCTCAGTGTTCCAAACCGTTTTGACAGTGTTCTTAGATTTTTAAAAGAAACAAGTTTATTTCAGCTAATATAAACAGTGCATAGTGATAAGCTTTATTGTTCTAACCTTTCTATAAAAAAAAAATGTTCATATTAAATTCTTGTACCTATACCTATATAAAATATTTATAATGTTGTAAACTACTGTACCCGTGTCAATGACCATAAGCTGTCGAGACACGTTAATTTTAAATAAAAAAAAAAAAAAAAAATATTATGTTGTCAGTTTGGAGAGGACTGAAAAAGTGATCCCCGTTTAAGTTTTTATAAATTCATAATCATCGAAGACAATGCAGCACCAGAAAATGGAACTGTCGACGATGAAACGTTGTATGAGAACGTCGAATAAGATGATGGACTGATGATGGATTTAATTAACTATTTTTAAATAATTAAATGTAAATTATTTCAATAAAATAAATAAGTTTAATAAATGATGTTCGTAAGTTATTTTCAATGTGGACCAACTTAGTTAGTTAATTTCATAATGTATAATGTCCAAATATTTTTCTATAATTACTTACTTATTTTTGAATGGTTTAAGGAAAATATGTGTATATTGACTCGTAGTTGTTGTATAAATGTATTAGAAAAGAAAAATTATTTTAATTGTTCATATAAAATGGGTTATCCAAAATAGGTTATCCGTTTTTTTCGATTACTGAAAATTTAGGAAACATGGAGATTGTACACTTTGAAGCTATACCTATCAATTGTTAATTAACTATTTAATATCGAAACTACAATTAAACTGATGAAATAATACTGTTGCACAATAGTTTTTAGGACGATTATTTTCTTGTTTTATATTTCTATTTGTCTTCTTTTCGATTACACCGCAAAGCACACAGCTAAGTTTCTGTAAAAGAATTAAACAAAAACATTTTGAGTCGAAACAAAGTTTCTTAGTACTTGTCTTTAAAACAAATGCTTTTATGTATTAGAACAATGTATAAAGTTTCGCTATGTGTTAAATTCTCTTAAATTTATTTTATTTCAACTTAAAAAGCAACCCTAAATAGTTTGTTCAGTATAAGGTAACTGTACCTTTTACCGATCACTTAAGGTTTTGTTATAAGCAGATTCAATAATAAGAAGAATACATTTTTATTTTTCTTTGCATAATTTTTAAAGAAAAGTTTGTTTTAATCTATCTGATTCAGCTAGTAATATATAAAAAATAGTATTATTACAGTTTCTTTTTTAAATGTTTCAATAATTATGTAGAATTTCATTAATATGCTCCTTTCACCGACCGGCTTGAAAAATACTCACTTATCACCGTCCGATTTTGTTGCTATTTCTGACCACAAACATCTAATTACCGGACATTTTAATCCTATCAACGACCTTCTTGGAGGACTACTTATTTAAGCAATTAACAACATAATACAAACTTTTTTTTTTTAAATAATCATATCTACTGGCTCAATTCAAAACACAAACGCAGTTGAAAATTTTAATATTTTTAAAAATATAAATTCACAATACAACAAATAAAAGGTTACATAATATAGTCCGTCTAGAAAGTATCCGGAATTTTATTTTTTTCCTAATTTTAATAAATTTCCTTTTTATAACATTTTAAGACAAAAGTAATGCATCAAGTGGGTTGTGCCGATAGTAGGTTATGGACAAAATCGCATGACAACACCATCTGTCAAATATTGTTGTTTGTAAACAGACTTAAGATTTGTGAAATAATGTCGCAAGTAGAAAAAAGAAAAGTGGTGGAATCTTTGTATAGAAAGGGTATCTGAAACTTTAAAGAATTAGTGCAGTTGACTAAACTCGGAAAAAGTGCAGTGTATGAGACAATAAAAAGGATAACAAATGGGATAGATATGAGACAGACCAGTTTCAGGTAAACCACGTAAGATTCGCGTAAACAATTTAAATGCTTTAGTGGCTTTAATCCAAAAAAATCACCACAATGACACCTCTGCAAAAGCAACGAACGAAGAATAGATTTTTGTCAACGTTTTCGGGAAGATAATTTTAATAATTTTATAGTCTTTATATCTGATGAAAGTTGTTTCCAGCTTGGTGCAAATCATTTAAAAGTCATATCAAGAGAAAATGTTACCGTTCAAATTTCCAAATTTCCCACTGAAATAATGGTTTGGGGAATAATGTATCAGTTTGGTGCTACACCTTTCTGTATAGTTATGGTACTGTTAATAGTGCGAAATATTGTGACATCCTAAATGTTCTTCTTTTCGAAACGGCTCATGTTTTCTATCTAGAGGGGTGGCGTTTTCAGCAAGATCGTGCAAGATGTCATACTTCTGGTTATATTCAAGCTTGGATGCAAGAACACGAATTCGGAACAATTCCGTGCCCAGCAGCTTCTCCAGATCCATTGAAAACATATGGGTACTGATGAAAATTAAGTGGGACGAGCAGCGCCACGAGATAAAGAAGGTTTGATTCGGTCAGTTTTACAGGCCTGTAACACCATTACCAAAAATTATGGCCTTGACCTAGTTTCGGGTGTACCAGGAGGTTTAGTTAAGTGTTTATATTTAAATGGAAGTTATATAAGTAAATGGGATGTATTATTTGTCGAAATTTTATATTTCAAATGATTAAAAATAAATACCGTAAAATTATAACTGTGCTTTCTTTTTTCCGGATACTTTCTAGACGGACTATATATTGGGCATCTATAATTCAGCTGTATTCATGTATAAGATTCAACTGTGGTATAAAATAATTTAATTTTTTTATTATTATATTTTTTATTGCATTCATCTCTGGAATTGCGTTGAATCCTCTTTTATTCAACGATTTTGGTGGATTAATTTTTGCAATATTTCGTTTTCTGAATATGACAAAATATCCTCTTTCTCAGGCAATTTCCAATGAGGACCACTTTTTCTTATAGTCTTCACTCTTAATCCCGTACCGTCAAAGCCAAGACTCACTCCAGGAAAATACTCTCCTTCATAAATAATCACAACATTCTCATTCAGAAATATTAAATTCATTTTTTGTAATCTTTTTACTAAGAAGAATCTTTTTACTCTTCTTTCGCCACATTTGGTAATTTCTTTTTGTTTCAAAATCAATCAATAAAAATAATCTTTTTTTTCTTATTCTCTAATCATTTTTCTTCTTTTTTTTCAGCATCGATTTTCCGTTGGTATTCTTAAAATTCTTCGTTGGAAAACAAAAAGGGAATCTTCGTTGTAGTTTTTTTTTTCTAAAAGTTCATCTTCAATAGTGTTTTCTTCTAGGGTAGTTTTATGCTGCTCCAAGAATGGAAGATCAATCGTTGCTAAAAGAAAGCCACTTTCATAGTTTATTCGTCTTCCGGGTTTGGACCGTGTCATTTGTGAGTGACCCAAAAGTAGGTTTATCTCGACGTTTCGCTACAATTGTATGTAGCTTCTTCAGGAGAACAAAGAAAAAGAAAAAAGAAATCAAAAGACAGGAAGATGGGTAGTTAGCAACGGTAACTCAGTTACTCAACGCAACCAGAGGCGAATACTAACTACCAAGATGGGCATTTGGTCACAGTAACTCAACTACTTAACGCAGCCAGAGGTGAGTTCACTCCCCGCCTCTCGACGCGTTAGTGTTCTGAGCTGTTGGACGTGAATCCCTATCCTGGCATTTGGTTTTCACCTCTGGCTGCGTTAAGTAGTTGAGTTACTGTGACCAAATGCCCATCTTGGTAGTTAGTATTCGCCTCTGGTTGCGCTGAGTAACTGAGTTACCGTTGCTAACTACCCATCTTCCTGTCTTTTGATTTCTTTTTTCTTTTTCTTTGTTCTCCTGAAGAAGCTACATACAATTGTAGCGAAACGTCGAGATGAACCCACTTTTGGGTCACTCACAAATGACACGGTCCAAACCCGGAAGACGAATAAACTATAATTCTGACTCTGGCCGTGGAAGCCTACGATTTCATTAGAAAGCCACTTGTTTCAGTTACTGAAATATTTTTCAAGGGCGTCTTAAGTGCAGTTTTTTTTTCTTTTCTGAAAGTTCATCTTTAATAGTTTAATCTTCTGGTGGGATATTATGCTACTCCAAGAATGAAAGCTCAATCGTTGCTAAAAGAGAGCCCCCTGTTTTAGTTACTGGAAACAGAGTATCTTTTAAAACAATGATTTGCTCTTGATCCCGAATAGAACTATCTAAATACGAATTGATATTGGAAATCTCATTATATTCTGGCATATTTGCTTCTACAGTATCATCATGGATATTATTTTCATGCTTTATGTCCGGTGTTTCGTTTTTAACTTTTCTCCAGAAATAGAACAACCCTTTGTTTAAGAGACTTTCTTTCCAAATATGGCCACAATTATAAAATAATTCCAGAACTTAGTGTGTCAGTTATTTTTGCGATTTAAATTAAAAATGGACCCTTCTTTAAAACACCGGCCATTGCTTCTTGCGTTTTTGACTCAGCTTGAGCAAGTAGTTTGGTATAGTCAAAGTTATTCTGATTATATGGAAACAATCCACAAGTTCTAAAACCATTTCTTACTGTATCCTTGGTAACGCTATCCTTAATACATTTGTTCAGTTTCTTTGCAAAATCTGCCCGTTTTAATGGTTTGCAATTATTCTCAATACGTCAATTATGGATCTAGGAAAGTTTAAGAGGCCTAAAAAAAATAGGAGCATCTAGTGGTTGCAATAGATGTGTGGAGTTAGGCAGAAGAGCAATTAGTATTAAAATCTCTTTGCCTTTGCAACACTTAATTAGATGAACCGTAAAATGTGAAGAATGGCCATCTAGAAAAAGAACAAACGGTCGAGGAACGTTACTTTCAACAATCCATTTTTTATTGAATACATTCGTAAAGAATTCATAATAACATTCTCCAGCCATCCAACTGGAGTCTAAATGACCCCAGCCCAGAGGCATTTTTAAATGAATGAATACAGGATGGTACTCTTTTATATGGAAAGAAAACAGTAGGTTTCACAACTTGTTCTTTTTCCAAAACTGCCAAAAGTACCGTAAGGCACTCTCTTTTGTCATTACTGATTCTGGTATAAACTTTTTTCCAACATTTTCTTACGATTATACACTTTTCTTTTGGTGAAAGAAAAAAAGCTGATTCCTTGCAATTAAAAATTCTTTTTTTAGTTTGGTAGAACTTCCTTTAAATTATTTGTTTTAAAATAGTCTTAAACTCTATTAAACCAATCTCTTACACTTTTTTCTGTTACCGTAAATTGGGGATACTTTGAACTCGGGGGTTATTTTGATCAACACTTTAAAAATTTATTATATGCCTCAGGCGTGTGCGCTTAGCCACCGCCGATAACCGAATTTTGCCTAGTCGACAGCAATGTTACTGTTATTTAGTATTTATGACCATTCGATACCGATACACACGCGTGTGCTAGAAGTACAAGCATTTTTTTGGAGTATTGAGTTTAACATCAATTTTGTTAAGTGAAAAACTTCGTACATATTACGGTAAGTATATTGGTTATACAACGTATTCTTTCATGCAGTGATTAGAAGTACTTTGATCATGAATCTCACTGAAAATAACGTAAGCAGGTTATGGGAGTGATTAAGAGTACGGCGTGAAATTACTGGGGGAAACATTGATCAAGACAATGGGCAACATTGATCGTGTGATCAATGTTACCCCAAACGATCCGTATAATCGTTTTTTCGAACAGATGAAAATATTAATCAAATAAATATTATTTAAACGTATTCTTGCTTGCAGGAAAATGCCCCGTAAGCATAAAATATTACTTGGCAGCATAAGTTACGCTGATTACCCTCCAGCAAATTTAGAAAGAGCTATTGAACGGGTAGTTGAAGGTACACTATCTATTAGAGAAGCATCAAGACAATATAAAATTCCCTTTGGTACCCTGTATAACAGATATGAAGGAAAACATATTGGCACCCCCGGATGTCCTACTATTTTCACCAAACGAGAGGAGGTAGCAATTTTAAAAGCAGCCGCTAAATGTGTTGACTGGGGCTTTCCTTTATCTATTTAGGACCTACGAATGATGGCAAAATGGTATTTGGATCAACAAGGAAAAAACGTGGCTATATTTCAAAATAATCTGCCTGGTATTTACTGGGCATACAGCCTACTTAATAGGCATAAGGATTTGTTTGGGCAACGACTAGCAACAAATAATAAACGTGCTAGAGCTGCTGTTTCAAGAGTTACACTAGAAGAGTTTTATAATAACTTGGAGCCAGTAATTAAAGATTTGCCCAGTTCCAACATTTTCCACTATGACGAATCTAATTTATCAGACGATCCAAAGAAAAAACGTTGCATATACAAAAGAGGTTTTAAGTACCCTGAAAAAGTGATGAATCACTCCAAAAGTTGTACCACTATTATGGTATCTGCTGCTGCAGACGGAACTTTTCTCCCTCCCTACGTCATTTATAAAAGCATTCACCTGTATGATACGTGGAAGGAAAATGGATCGCGTGGTTTACCTTGCTGCGATAAACCATGCTGCAACCAAGGGACGAGGTATAATCGTACTCAAAGTGGATGGATAGATGGCGTAACTTTTAGAGACTGGTTCACAACTTGCTTTTTACCCCATGTACGAAGTTTAGAAGGAAGAAAAGCTTTGATAGGAGATAATTTGTCGTCAAACATGGATGTTAATGTTCTTAAGATGTGTGCTGAACATGAAATTGACTTCATATGCTTAGTTCCAAATTCTACCCATTTGTGCCAACCACTGGACGTAGGCTTTTTCAGGCTAATGAAACAGGCTTGAAGGACGACGTTAACGGATTGGAAATTACAAAATTTGCGACTGAATACAGTTTTAAAAGATACGTTTTCATCTCTTTTAAGTAAAACATTAAAAACTCTTGACAAAGTCACTCCTCGAGTTTCGAAAGGTGGTCCATCCCAACAAACGGATAAAATTGCGTCAGCAGTAAAGCGAAACTTAATTAGCTCTTTTCGTTCTACTGTTATTTATCCGTTATGCCGGGGTGAAGTTTATAAGAAATTGCCAACAGATGACGCTCCACAAGATCCCGCGGACGCCGTTGAAAATGCATTAATTGCACTTCTAAAGGAGCAAAGATCTGGAGGGCCAGAGAGACCAAAAACAAGAAAAAAGAAACTAGATGTAGCTCCCGGAGCTAGTGTGTCAACAGCAATAATTGAGCAGCAATTAGAAGATAGTTCAGATAAAGAAAGCCACATATCACAGTTAGATGAATATGAGACAGAAAATGAAGAAAACTACGAAGTGCAGTCTGAAGTAGATAAGGTTCAAGCAGGTAGATATATTTTAGCAAAATTCTTATCTCAGAGAAAAAAAACTTATATCTATGTCTGGTAAATTTTGGAGGTAGAGCCGGAAGCAATAGTCATAGGCTATAAATCCATAAAACCCAGCAAGACAGAATTTAAGATGATTGATGCCGACATATTCCAAATTAGTAAGGAGGATAAAATATAGTTGAATTTTTACCAAATGCCGCATCTGTAGAGTGTTTAGATGGAAGCACCAAATGCATTTTTAAAAAAGACATTAAAGTAATTGAAGTTTAGTTTAATTTGAAACACGTTAACATACCTTATATTTCTGTAAAATTCGTAGTTTTTAAGTTGTTGAAGTGCAGTTTCATTTAATTATCATCAAATACATTATTTTCTGTAAGTTTCAAATTTTTTTTTACTTTAAAAAGTCATAATAAAATAAGCTTTGTCAAAATATGTTTTCAAAGTAAATAACATTGGGGATACTTTCATATTAAACTAAAATTGCATGTGTGATCAAAATATCCCCATCTACAGTATATCTTTGATTAGGTCCTTAAATTTTTTTTTTTGAAAAGTATCAAACATTTAGTGTTAGTATTTATTGTGTCTTGATAAATGAAACCCGATTATTACTGATTTTTTTAGTCAATTTTAGCTCTTATATAAAAGTTTTGTTTAACATTAAAATTTAAAAATGAACAATGTATCCCCATTCTAGGGTATAGTTTAAATTTCACAATGTTCAATGACAAAATTCCCCGGATTTCGACCGCCCGGTCGGTAAAGGGTTGATTTTAAGTTTTAAAGCACCTTTTACCGAATTTTCTTTAATTGTAAATAAATTTTAATTGGAGAAAATAATTAACCAACGAATACATTAAATATTTTAAAAAACGTGGTTTTATGTTATTTATTGTTATAAAAGTGTAATACTAACCTACGGAGTCTTGCAACACCACTGCGAAATCCATTAAAATTTGTCAAATTTGACATTAGTCAGCGGCTGACCTATTTTTGTAATGTTGCCATATTTATGGTTTATAAAAGGAAACTATAAAAAGTTTTAGTGGTTATATACTTTTCATAAGTCTAATATTGAAAAATTGATTGTGTCGGTAGGAAATGGTCGGTAAAGAGTACAGTTACCTTACTCGTTCTGATATCACCCAAAATATGAGATTGTCCGGTTTTACTCATAACTTGGTTATCTTTTAAGCTATCAAGTTCTTAAAAACTATTTTGTAGGGTTTTTAAGGGCAATAAGAATATTTACATACATTTTTTTAGTCCTTATTTTTAAAAGGAATATAGTTGAAAGCGAATATACAAGTCACTAATTACGAGTGTATGAAAACATTAAAAAGCAAGATCTAAACTAATTATTGTCTTATATAAAAAAAAACAACCAAAATATTCAGAAAATCAGTCAAGCGATACTTATTTTTTTATTCCCTAAAATTTTTCGTCACACTAATACTTTTTAACTTAATTTCGAGAAATCAGTACGGCTTTCTGTCTAATAAATTTACAAGTGATGCCATGTTTTCTGTGTTACATGAGGTATATCTATCACTAACTAGTAACCTCTCCTCCGCCACCGTTTTCTGCGACTATTCCAAAGCCTTTGACTGCGTAAATCACGACATTGTATTAAAAAAAATAACTTTCTATGGAATTCGGGGTGTGTCTTTGAATTGGTTCAAAACTTACTTGGTAGGTAGGAAACAAGTGGTTAGAATAAAAGACGCCGACTCTAGTTGTAAAGATATTGAGTGTGGAGTACCGCAAGGTTCGGTATTAGGTAACATTTTTTTTAACTTTTCATTAATGACATCACTTACTTGAAAATTAAAGGGAAAATTCTTTTATTTGCTGATGATACCAGTATTACTTGGAGCAACTCTAATATTTCAACGCTTCATTCAATTATAACCTGTGATTTGCTTATAATCAAGGCTTGGTGAGACTCCAACTGACTTAACTTTAACGTGGATAAGACAGTAGCATTATCTTATAAAGGAGTCATTTAACCCTTGCTTTTGAATGATCTTAAATGGTCCTTGCATACTGACTCCTTAAGAAAGAAACTAGCCTCATCTCGCTTTGCAATAGGATCTGTTTCGAACGAACTGAATTTATCTTCTGTCAAAACGGCATATTTCTCGTTGTTCGAGTCCCATCTTCCATACGGGCTTCCATTTTGGGGTTCTAGTACAGCGGCCCAATTTGAGACTATTTTTAAGTTGCAAAAAAAGCAATTCGTTATCTATTCGGTCTCCAACAAACAACTCATTGCAAGACCTACTTCAAAAATCACGGAATTTTGACGCTTCCCTCTTTATCTATTTTGGAAACGGTTTGTTTGATTCGCAAGCATCTAAACATTTTTCCCGATAGACCTGATCATGGCTACTCCATTAGAAATTCGGATTATAACGTTTATTTACCGATCCCGTCCACTCAGCTAGTAAAGAATTCCATTCTATATAGTGCAAAAAAACTATACAATCATCTTCCAAGAGAAATTAAATCCGCAACATCTTTCATTAAGTTTCGTAAGATGACAAAAATCTATCTGTCTGAAAGACCATATATTCAGTTGACGAGTTTTTTAGTGTATAACAAAACAAAGAATCAAAATTAGTATTGTTTATAATTACATTTGGGTGTCTCAAGCAGTGGCTACAATTTGTTTCATTTGTTGTTGTCTGTACAAATTATGTAAGTTATACAATAATTTTACTAATTTAAAATTGTATTGTTCTGTTTTTTTATTATATTTGTTCAGTTTTATACTTTTTGTACTATTTGACTGATTTTTTAGCTTTGTCCGTAAAATTGTTCAATAATTTTCAGTGACAATAATGCATATTTCTATTATTTTGAAAAAAAGTCTATTTTTTCAAAATTTCAAGAATTTTGCAATTCATTTAAAATCAACTTTTTTTAAAAAGTTAGCACTTTGAACCGGTTAAACTTACAATTACTGATTTATCCTCAAGTACTACAGCCGAACAGTAGGAGGTTCGGTACCACAAAGCAGGTAGAAAAGGGAAAGCATAACACAGTGGCTGTAACTAGAGTCCTAAATTATTTTTCGGTCGTTAACCCGAAATACGACAGGGTAAAATGACTTCACTATAGTACCTTAACTAGTTTAAAATGGATAAGAGGTATTGCAGGAAATCAAAGAGCTGGAAAATGATATCTTAGAATTAGAAGATACAGTGTTTTTTAACAGCGGCGGAAAGAATCGAACGTTAGGCACAGGTTTTATGATTAGAAAAGAGCGAAATCTAGCAATAGTAGAGTTTAAAGAAGTAGCAGACTGCATATTATGTAGTATCAGGTTCAAGGGAAAATACCAAAAAATCACCATCATAAATATTCACGCGTCTTCAGAAGAAACAGATAATGATTTCAAAGAATGTTTTGAATTGAATGAATTAAACAGAACAATCAAAAATACACCCAGATATTATATGAAAATTATTTTAGGCGACGCAAATAGCAAAATAGGAAAGGAAGAAATATTTAGACCGACAATAGGAAAGTATACTAAACACAAGGAAACTAATGAGAACTGGCAATTTTTGATAAATTTCTGAAGAGAAAAAAATATGATCATAATGAGCACATATTTCGAAAGAAAAGTAATACACAAGGAAATATGGATATCGCCAAAGAGAAAGACTAAAAACCAAATAGACCACGTGCTCATCATAAAAGAAGAACAGCAATGTATAAACAAGATATAAACAAGAGCATAAAGAGGACCCGATGCTGACTTAGATCATTACATGGTGGGCATCAAAATTAAGCAAGTGATACCAGAAAACAAGAAAAAATAAAAGAAACGAAATGTAAAAATAACCCAATTCGATTGCAAACAAAGAAAGAGCAAGAAATGTACAAGGAAACAATGAAAAGAGAACTTAAAAAGATAAAAACAGAAGAGCAGAAAGAGAACAAATGGGAAAACATAAAGCAAGTAATGAACAAAACAACAAAAGAATGTGATAAATAAGAGAATAAAAATGAAAAAGACTGGTTCGACATAGAGTGCCAAAAAGAAATAGAACTAAGGAAATCATTAAGGATGGAAATGATCACCAAAGAAACGACAGAGAAAAAGAATAGATATATGAGGCAAAGACAAAAGTAAAGAGGATTTTGAGAGCAAAGAAGAATAAACACATAGAAAATAAGCTAAAAGAAACAGAAGAGAATTACAGAAATAAAGAAAGAAGTCAAACCAAAGAGAATGTATAGACGCAGAAGCAAGAATTGAATACTTAGAAGACATAAAAGATAATTCACCCAGCAAAGAACAAATCGAAAAAATCATAAAAAATCTGAAGAACAACAAATATCCTGAAAGCGATAACATAACAACAGAGATAATAAAATATGACGGAACACTGCTAAACGATTGGATAAACAAGACCATAAAGGAGATATGGATAAAACAACAAATACTAGAAGATTGGAAGAAAGCAATTATTTTCCCATTACACAAAAAAAGCAGACAAAATAGAAAGCCAGTAATTACAGAGGAGTAGCGTTACTAAATACAATATATAACATTCTATCAAAATCCAAAAAAGATAAGCTAGAAAAAAAAGTTTTCAGTATAATAGGTGAACATCAGTGCGGATTTAGACGAGGGAGAAGCACAATGGATCAAGTATTCGTAATCAGAGAATTACAAGCAGTACAGTAATGAACACAACTTGCCAACGATAGCGCTATTCATCAACTTCCGGCAAGCATAGGATAGAATAAAGAGAAAGGAATTAAAAGAGACCGTTGAGGAAATGGGAGTTAGCAAAAAGTTGGGTACCATGATACATCTTACTTAGAGAATACAGAAAACAGAGTCAAAGTAAACAATCATTTTTCGGAGCAATTTATAGTAAACGGAGGTTTAAGGCAGGGCGGTCCTTTTTCATCATTTCTCTTCAATTTAATACTAGAAAAAATAATGCTAGAAACGAAAATCAATAAAGAAGGACTCCTATATCATAAAAGACACCAAGTTTTGGCATTTACAGATGATGTAGTTTTGCTGGCAAGACGAAAAAAGAGCTACAGGAGATAGTAGAGAGAATAGTAAAAGCAGCGAAGAAAACGGAACTTTACATAAATGAAACTAACTAAAACAAAATGTATGCAGTGGACAGATGATCAGTTCAGGGATGAAAAAATGTTTAAAGTAGAAAGGGAAGAATGATCATAATACAAATTCGAAATGCTATAAAGACGATAAAACTACATTTTTATGTAAGAGTCTGGTTATGTAAAAAATGAATAGGTTGATTATACTGTTTTGGTTGTCTCTTTAACAACAATTTTGTGAATTTTATTTTTATATTACGATTTTGTTTCTTAATGGTTACTTTTACTAGCAAAATTGGAGAGTTATAAAAAAATAACATACTGTGTTTTATTTTATTTAAAATATCTCAAAATTCATATGTCAAGATTAAATCTTACACGCCACTATTAATCGCGAACTTAAAGGTTATAAAGCTTTATCTATTTACAGTTATCGGCCCATTTATTATAATCTCTTTATATTTGTTATGACCTTATTACCTACGTTTAAATTTATCATCAAGATTACACATATTGAAATACGTTTTAATTTTATTCTAAATAAAGCAGTCATATCTATACAAATCTGGTGACTGTTTTTTTGGTTAATTACGAGAGCAAACAATTTTAAGATTTATTCTTAGAAAATACTTCCTTTTAAGTTTATACTTTATTTAGTTTGAATGAAAAACTTTTGATGTAATATCTTAGTAATTATCTTCTCAAGTAAGATAATCTTAGTAGAGGAAAGGCTTTTACTTACACTATTAATTGAAGTGTTTTGAAACGTTCAAGATTTGTTTCTGGTGCACGATAAGTTTTAATCAAAATTACCAGTTAAGTAGTTAATCAAGTTCTCAAGTTCAGCCAACTGTGCTTATTGGCTAGATTCTTTAAATGAAGATAGATTGTGTTAAACAGTTGAAAAAATAAGTTTCTCCGGGTAAATTTAAGCTCGCTTTACCTTATCGCATACGTTTGTAAAAAAGAAAGATAAAATATGAATTTGTAAAAAAAGAAACAGTATAAGAACAGGAGTAAAAAAAATTTACATACAGTCTTGCCTATGTTCATGATGTCGAACATTATATTGTAGTGTTCTGGAGCTTTAATATTTTTCAGGACTTCTAACCCTCCATCACTCGCACCTCAAAAAATTACGCCATCACTCGCGTGTTACATTGTATCTAGTATATGGGTATAGGTCAAATTAATAAGTCTTTAGTACTCTTATTGCTTAAGTTTATTGGCTATTAACGATAAACTTAAATTTCTTTCAAACAAAACTGCAAAAAAAAAACTACTAGGTAAACTAAAAAAAATACACATTACCCTAGAACAAAACAAATAAGAAAATTTAAGAAAATTTATTCTAAAAAATGTAGGCATTAGGTATAAAATTAGATTTCTTCCCTTTCTAAGCAGTGGTGGCAAATTAAATTTGTTAAACTAGTGTGATCTTTACATATTAACAGTACAATAATGTTGGGCAAACCTGTTCTTCCTAACAGGGCAAAAAGAACATCTTGGTTATATAGTTGTATAAGGTCTCCCAATAAGAATGTCCTGATGTTTTTTTTTAACAAAACGGTAAAAATTGCTGTAAATCATAAAAAGAAAAGTTTATTGCAAAATATAATAGATAACAATTATGTTCTGAATAATACATCATTCAAATGTCCCCCTCTACTACGTTTGCAGGAGCGAATCCGATGAACCCAATTTTCGGCCACTTTATGCAAAATATCCGCATTAATCTCACGAATGGTGTACTCTATATTCCTCTTCAAGTCTTTAATGGATTGTGGTTTATTCACATAGATCAATGACTTAAGATAGCTCCATAAAAAATAATGCAATGGTGTTAAATCGCAGCTTTTTGGAGGCCAAGCATCTGGTCGAAGTTGCTGAATTCTCCTGGGATCTCTGGCATCAAGAGAAATCAATGTTTCCGGGAACTTTTCCTTCAATAAATCAATGGTTGGGGCAATAGTGTAACATGTGGCACCGTCCTGTTGAAAAAACATGCCATCAAAATCCATTTCATCCAACTGAGGCCACAAAAAATCCGTTATCATCGGTAGATACCTTTTACCGTTAACTGTTACACCATGTTCGAAAAAATAAGGTCCGATGATGCCACCATGCCATAAACCCCACCACACAGTGACTTTTTCTGGATGCAAAGGTTTCTCAAGAATCTCATGTGGATTATTTTCACTCCAAAAACGACAATTTTGCTTATTCACAAAGCCGTTTAACCAAAAATGAGCTTCATCGGAAAAGATTATTTTTTTGAAAAAATCGCCATCATTTTCGAGTTTGTCTAGAGCCCAATCAGCGAACAAACGACGCTTATGATGGTCAAGTGGCTTCAGTTCTTGAGTTAGAACAATCTTGTAAGGGTGTAGGTCTAAATCTTTTCTCAGAATTCGCCAAGTTGTCATTCTGGCGAGTCCAAGTTCCTGAGAACGACGATTTACGGACACATTTGCATTCTCCGCTACACTGGCTATTACAGCAGCAATATTGTCCTGAGTTCTTGCATTTCGGCGTCTAGTTGGTGGTTTCGTATCCTGCAAAGTAAATTCACGTTCAAACTTTTCCACGATTCGACGAATTACACGCACATCAGGACGATCATTTGGTCCATAACTTTCACGTAATGCACGATAGGTATTCACAAAAGAACGATTATTAGCATAAAATTATAGGATAATTTCCAAACGTTGTTCAAGCGTATATCTTGCCAAGGTAATTTGTTAGAGTATACTAAATACAAACGTCAAAAAGTGACAGTTCCATCACTTTCAAAATGGCCGCTAAGACATTTCAAAAACAGAACGTCCCTATTGGGAAACCCTGTAGTTGCCCCCTGAGAAACTCATGGCTTTTCCCCGCTTATATTTCAGATTATGAGTTTCAACTGAAAAGGCAGATTTGGGATATTGAAACGTGGTTAAAGATATGACATTAAAAGTTGCTTGCCAAGCTCCGCAATGTATTCGAGATGTTACAATATTAGTGTTATTGTAAATTATTTGGCTGTTTATAGTTGAAATATTTAGTAGGCTGCAAAAAACAGTAAACGGCTAGTGATTGCTAAATCTAGTCACCGAGCATTTTGCCTTTATTCAACACCACTCCGTTTTTTGTGAGGTTGTAATCAGTAATAACCTTTGGGGTCTAATAAAGGTCTACCTTTTACGTTTGTCAACTCATGGGGTATTTGTTGTTTGTTTTTACGCAAAGTGCCTATGCAATGTCTTTGTTGTCCATCAATGATCGTTCAATAAAGAGTTGGCTAAGGGTAAAGAAAAAAAAAAATATCCGTAGTTGCATTTCGACCTGTTTTACTTCGAGATTTTGTGTGAAAAATGTTCTAGCGTCCACCAAGGCATAAACCTTGATTCCGTATTTCGCTGGCTTATTGGCTATATACTGCCTAAATTTGCATTGACCACGGAACGCTTCCAACATTACATCTATGATCACATATAATACAGAAGTGTATGCAGATAGCAGTTAGTGACAAACATTTCATATATTTCTTGAATGTGTGCAAGATTATTAACTGCTGAATGTTCTTGTCTCTTAGTGGGGTCGTCAAATCTTACAGCTCAAATTCTTTGGTGAAATCTTTTCTTGGACATACTAGCTGCAAACATATCTGCAGCTGTGCTATCTATTTTCCAGAGTTCATGTTCATGTTCCAGAGTAGTTACATGTTACGCTTTCTTTACCCCAGCAAGGAATAAAAGTCCGATAAATGCATGCATTTCCTCGTAGTCAATAGCAGGGCAAACCATAGGGCGAGTATAAAATACTCTTATCATATCCTGTTTTTGATTTGTATATTTTAAAACATTGTTGATCACAGAATTCAAGAAAACAATTTCTAGCATTCTAATATGGTTTTGGCGTCTTTTGCTTTTGCTTTTACTCCAAGTAAGTTGGTTACAATATTACAAGCTTTGGTCTTACCTTTGGTAGTTTTGGTCTTACGTTTGGGAGTGTGTTTCTTATGTTTCAACCATGGTGTTTTACCTTTGCCACAAAATCTTGGATAACCATATCTTGGCAGATGGTAGATCTTGTGTGGACTGCCCAAAATCTATATTGTGAATACTATGTTCAGAACGAACATCACTTAAGTTCTTATCAGAATCTAGTGGTTCCACATCGCTGTCTACCTCTTCATATCATTTTAGTAACCTGTTTTCTATTTTCTTGTCCATATTTACCTGCAATAAACCAAAATAGCGCTAATAATAACGGATATTCAACAATCTATAGGTATTTCACTAAAGATCTTACCTTTTATGATAATGTTATATCTTTTCTTAAGTGATCTCTCTAAAAATCAACACACGCTAACACTTGCGTAGTTAGATTTGATTTAAAATAACAATTGCTGCCGGCTATAAGATATTAGGTACTTTTTCTTTATGTGCCGTCTTCTACCGAAGGTTGGCGACCATCATACGATAGGTTGCTCTGTTTTGTGCCGCATGAATTATGTTCGCAGCTTCTGGTATTTGAAATCATTCTCTCAAGTTTCTCAGCCAGGATTTCTTCTTTCTGCCCAAACCTCTTCTACCTTCAATCTTGCCTTCCACGATAAGCTGTAGCAGACTGTACTTAGCATTACGGAACACATGGCCCAGGTATGACGCTTTACTCCTTTTAACAGTTGTTAACAATTCCACTTCTTTACTAATTCGTCTTAATACCTCTGTGTTGGTCACTTTGTCTGTCCAAGGTATTCTCAGTATGCGTCGATACAGCCACATTTCTAGAGCCGCTAACTTCTCTATAGTTGCTGCTGTTAACGTCCACCCTTCTACGCCGTAAAGTAGCGTAGAGAGTACGTAGCATTTCGTGGCGCTCCATCGGAGGTTAATGCTTAGGTTGCGGTTGATTAAGAACTTTCTCATTTTGATGAATTTGGATCTTGCTATTTCAATTCGGATCTTAATCTCTACTTCTGGGTCCCACTTGTCATTTACTGTATATCCCAGATATTTAAATCGGTGTACTCTTTCAATACGTTCGTCTTCAATATGCAGGTCGATATGTTGAAAATTTTTTTTACTGATCACCATAAATTTAGTTTTCTTTCTATTGATCTTCAGTCCAAATCGGCTGCCAGTTGTATTAACTCTATGTAGCATCATCTGTAAATCTTCGATGTTATCGGAGAGTATAATAGTATCATCTGCGTATCGAAAATTACTTATTAGGTACTCCCACCATTATTTAAAATAGTCTTATACGAGTCTTCATAGGTTGCCTATTCCTGGTTGCACAACGCAAAATAAGCAATATTTTAAAAATTATGGCGAAATATTTCAAAATATCAGATTTTTCTACCGGTGCGAGTGATGGAGGATTAATATACCCTAAACGTAATGCCTCAAAAATTCGATCACGATTTACAAAGTACCTCTAGAGTGATTGTTTTGGTTGAAATAGTCGTTGAAATAATCGATCTCCGAGATAAACAAATCAAATAACCTATAAACTATTTGATAGATCTGTAATTTTAGACCTTTTTTATACAAAATATTATACGTATATTGGAATATTGCTTACGTACCTATATTATTGAATAAGTATATCGATGATAATATCGAAAATAAAAAGAGTCCAGATAGATTGTTGATGGTACATTAATTTTTGTTTCTGCATCGCCATTAAAAAAACTAAAGAACGTTTATTTATTATAAAAATAATACTTCATCGCTAAATAATAAATAAAGTGCATAATTTGTATTTCAAATTTAAGCAGTTGGGAATTTCTAGCGAGAACTTTCTCACAAAACTTACTTAAAATATTTTATAGGAAAAGCAAAAAACTTACAAATACTACGCCGTGCTCTTCTTTATTGACTCAATAATGAGGAACCAAAGTTTGGATCGTAAAATTTGTGATCCAATTTAAAAAGACATAAATAAATGCGATGACACAGTGCCCTTATCTGATTCGGAAACTTTTGGGTTTTACTTTGTTATAAAGTTTTCAGGGAATAAGTAACTAATTCCGCTGGAGCTTGTTAGCAGAAACAAAAAATATCTTCGAGTTACGATAAAAATTCAAGTTCAGGAAATAATTTACATATGAGTTCAAAGGAGAACAAACACATGCGCTGTTGTCGGATACTAAAAAACAGAATTATGAAAATGTAAAGATAATACAATCAGTAACTAATTATTAATATAGAGGGGTGTCTCGAGATGTAACATATTAGTCAAATAAAGAATACCATCAACAATAAGAGTGATACCAAAATATTTTTTTTTGGTTTTGTTGCATTGAAATTTTACATTAATTTTTTATGCATTTGTGATAATAATATTAAATAATAAATATGCTATAAGAGCACAAATCTTATTGTAAACTATTTTTGTTTATAAAGTTGTAGCATAAGTTTTTTCTTATTATCAAATATTTAAAATGTATAAAAATTTATGTGATACGCCCCTGACTTATACGTAAAAATAATCTGAAGTTGTAGAGTCTATATGCGTCCTAATTAAATAAATTTCCATACAAAGTTTGAAGGCCTTGCACTCTTATTTTCCATTATCAAATCAAAAGCGTAATTAAAAAAAGTTTCGATTGGCTTGCAGTTGGAAACAATATGGGGACAGACAGAGAGGAATGATAATAAAAGATTAGTGGAGAGTTGTAGGTCGGAGAAGCAGAGATAACGAATTGGGGTCCAAACAGGAAAGAATCTTTTTCGGTGATAGTTTCAAACACCGGCAAATTTTGGCTTAATTCAAATGAGTTTTGGTTAAAAAAAAAAAGGTAATTAGGCTCAAATGTTATTTGGTAGTCTTTGTGACGCGAGATAAATACCAGTTTTTGGTTGTATTTCGTGTCACGGGATTCGATCAACAGCGTGTCTAAGGGGTAAGTGAGACCCACTTGCTTTTAAGTGAAATTTAAGCAGCCAAGTTTTGAAGAATACACATTTTTACCTTTCAGGATAACCTAAAGCTTAATTCGATTTTATAGACTAAAAATAATCAAGTTTTTTTCATAGAATATATAATAATATTCTAAATTAAATAAGGCATTTAGGACATTCAAACATTGGATAAAACACATTTAAAGCACCTCCCATCCTAAAAATTTTGATTTTTTCGGTTTTTAAGGGTTTTGGAGGTGCTAATCATATTTTTTGAGATTGACACAACTTAAATTAATTTTCTCATATTTTTTACTTTTAATATGAATAAAACTAAGACAGCGCAATTGGTCTGTGATTATAGACTCGTACAGTAACTGTGTATATCCTAAAAATACATTTGTTCTTCAAAAAAGCCTATAACTTTTTTTAAAAGTAGCTATTATGGTAGAATTTTCTTCAGATTTTACGTAATATGTCCCGTCTCGAAAAACTGTTCATTAGATGTTTTGGAGGATTTTCTCCATTTTAGTGATTTCAAAATTTTTCCAACCCCTAAAAAAAACAGTTTTTTTCATCTCTGCAATTGCAAAACATGCAAAACAATCTAAAAAATCAAAGATATTGTATTGTATCACTCTAAAAAAATTATATTCTTGAAAAAATGAATTTTTAGGTTATGTACACTCAACCTACATGTCTATAAAAATAAATAAATTGCACTAAGGCTTATTTTTTATTTACATAAAAAGTAAAAATATGAGAAAATTGATTTAGATTGCGTCTATGTCAAAAATATGATTAACAGTTCCGAAACCCTAAAAACCGCGAAAAACATAATTTTGGGGGGTTTTAAGATGTTCCGCTCAATCGCTCAATTTGTAAATATTCCAAATATTTTAAAAGACCTCCTTTAATTTAGAATATAATCCCATGTAATCAATAAAAACCTGGATTTGATGTATTTTCAAGTCTATAATATGGAGAAAATCTCCCAAAACCCTAAAAAACAGTTTCATCAGAAAATATACACAAGCTAACAGATAAAGGTTTTGATGAAATACATATAAATTGGACCTGACGTTACCTTCTGAAAAAAAAAAACGCTTTTATTCGAAAAAAAAAAAAATGCATTTTTAGGTTATGAGCACTCAACCTACGGGCTTGTAAATTATACACAAGTTTTTCAAAAGACTTGTTTGTGCATGTAAATTTAAAAAAAAAATTAAATTCACTGCATCCTATCTAAAAAAGTAAAAGCTACAAATTTACGTTGTTAGGGGGTTTTGGATGGGGGTTAAGGAGGGTGTAAATTTACTATAAAGGAAACCCTGCAACCCTTCGTCTGTAACGCCCTGTCTAGTTGACGAAAAAAAAAATATTTTTTCTGTTCCATCTGTACGCTTATGGGTTAGGGGTCTCCCATTTTAGGTATATCCAAAAAGTGGTAGTTTGTATTCAGACTGCTTTAAGCCGGTGTTAAACGATTATTGTATTTTGAGTATTTGTAGTGATCGGTTCATTGGATGCAGATTTACAGACGACAAACATATTTTACGGTTGTGAAAGTCCGATAAATGCATGCATTTCCTCGTACTTAACAGCAGGGCAATCTCTAGGGCAAGTATAAAACACTCTCATCATATCCTGTTTTTGATTTGTATATTTTAAAATATTGTTGATAACAGAATTCGAAAAAACAATTTCTAGTATTCTAATATGGTTTTGGCGCCTTTTGCTTTTCGTTTTACCCCAGGTAAATTCATAACAATATTACAAGCTTTGGTTTTACCTTTGGTACTTTTGGTCTTACGTTTGGGAGTGTGTTTCTTATGTTTCAACCATGGTGTTTTATGTTTGCCACAAAATCTTGGATAAACATCATATTGGTAGATGGTAGGTTTGTGGGGACAACTCAAAATCTATATTGTGGATACTGTGTTCAGAACGAACATCACTTAAGTCCTTATCATAATCTAGTGGTTTCACATCGCTGTCAATCTCCGAGATAAACAATTCAAATAACCTATAAACTATTTGATAGATCTGTAATTTTAGATCTTTTTTATACAAAATATTGTACGTATATTGAAATATTAATTACGTACCTACATTATTGAAAAAGTATATTAATGCTTCAATAAATATATTGATAATATCGAAAATAAAAAGAGTCCAGCTAGATGGTTGATGGTACATTCATTTTTGTTTCTGCATTGTCATTAAAAAAATCTAAAGAACGTTTATTTATTATAAAAACAATACTTCATCGCTAAATAATAAATAAAGTGCATAATTTGTAATTCAGATTTAAAAAGTGGGTAGTTTATAGCGAGAACTTTCTCAAAAAACTTACTTAAAATATTTTATAGGAAAAGCAAAAAACTCACAAATACTACGTCGTGCTCTTTTTTATTGACTTAATAATGAGGAACCAAAGTTTGGATCGTAAAATTTGTGATCCAATTTAAAAAGGCATAAATAAATGCGATGACATAGTGCCCTTATGTGATTCGGAAACTTTTGGGTTTTACTTTGTTATAAAGTTTTCAGGGAATAAGTAACTAATTCCGTTGGAGCTTGTTAGCAGAAACAAAAAATATCTTCGAGTTACGATAAAAATTCAAGTTAAGGAAATAATTTACATATGAGTTTTTTTTTTTGGTTTTGTTGCATTGAAAATTTTACATTAATTTTTTATGCATTTGTGATAATAATATTAAATAATAAATATGCTATAAGAGCACAAATCTTATTGTAAACTATTTTTGTTTATAAAGTTGTAGCATAAGTTTTTTCTTATTATCAAATATTTAAAATGTATAAAAATTTATGTGATACGCTCCTGACTGATACGTAAAAATAATCTGAAGTTTTAGAGTCTATATGCGTCCTAATTAAATAAATTTCCATACAAAGTTTGAAGGCCTTGCACTCTTATTTTCCATTATCAAATCAAAAGCGTAATTAAAAAAGTTTCGATTGGCTTGCAGTTGGAAACAATATGGGGACAAACAGAGAGGAATGATAATAAAAGATTAGTGGAGAGTTGTAGGTCGGAGAAGCAGAGATAACGAATTGGGTCCAAACAGGAAAGAATCTTTTTCGGTGATAGTTTCAAACACCGGCAAATTTTGGCTTAATTCAAATGAGTTTTGGTTAAAAAAAAGATAATTAGGCTCAAATGTTATTTCGTATTCTTTGTGACGCGAGATAAATACCAGTTTTTGGTTGTATTTCGTGTCACGGGATTCGATCAACAGCGTGTCTAAGGGGTAAGTGAGACCCACTTGCTTTTAAGTGAAATTTAAGCAGCCAAGTTTTGAAGAATAGGGTAGACTGGGGCTAGTTGTGCCACTTTGGACAAAATAATTTTTAACATTTTTTTCGTAATTTTTAGGGCTGTTAGATTACTTTAATGAGGTACTATTTTTAATTGGGAATCATTATTTGGGAACATCAGCAATTTTTAAGCAATACCTTACAGTATGTAAATAGTTTTACAAAATGCACATATTGTCACAATTTGCCCCAATATGGGGTAAGTTGTGACGAACTTGGGGCAGGTTGTGACAGTAAATATTTTTAAATATAATAAACTTTAGTTGGAGAATAATAACAAAGTTTCCATAATAAATTTATTTTATAGTTAAGTATAGATACATAAATGTTTGATAAATGTTTATGTAAGAAACAAATGTGTAGAAAAACATCTAGTGAATTTAAAGTAAAATAAAAAACTTAATCGCTATCGTCAATTTGTGCTGATTCTACTTGTAGTTCTGAAGAGTGGCAGTTTATACAAACATAATAAAGATCATCTTTTGTGCACTTTACATGAGCCCACCTCTTGCATTCCATACATTGCACCCAGTCTTCTCCTAACCTAGACTTTTTATATGGTCCCATACAAACTAAGCAAAAGTAATCTTCTTCCTCTTCTTCTAAGCTGTCTTCTCTTTTTCTTGTTGCGGTCTCTTTCTTTGGCGCTGCTTTTTTCTTAGGCAACAGTTGTTTTGAGTCAAATAATTTTTTCTTTATTTTATCCTCTTTGCACTTTATTGTTTTCATTCCTCTTTAACTCTTCACTGCGAATTATCTCCTTGACAGGTGTGCTAGTCAAAATTGCAGATGTTAAGCTCTTGCGTTTTTTATTTTTTCGAGGACCAGCTTTTGGCAGAGGTCTTATATCCATAGGGATGACAGGCAGAACTTCGGCATGAAATGATCCTGGTAGGTTGGCCTGCGATGATCCTTGTTGATATGGTCCTGGTTGATAGGTATGGGAGGGTCTTGGCTGGTTAGCATAATATGACGACGGTTCAGGTTCATCGAGATGCTGAAACTCTTTAAGCTGCCCAGCACTGGCTTCCTCATTACCATCTACGATGTCAATAGGCCTATTCAAAGGTCGGTCGGTCACCGAAGAACACAGAAAGTCTTCTTCATTAAAAATGTTTCTATTGAATTCCCATATTCCTGTAGAACGAAATCCTGCCTGAACATTTGTTGGTGTTACAGCTTTAGGTAATGCTGTTTTCACTATACTTGGGATGTCATAAATTGAGACTGTGTTTCCAGGATGAGATTTCATCCATCCACACATGGCGTCGTTTAAAAACTTCTTAAATGGACCAAAAACGGAAACATCCAGTGGTTGAAGTCTATTTGTTGTATGGGGAGGGAACGATAAGAGAGTAATACCGTGCTCTGTACAATAGTCAAGGACTTCGATATATAGGTGAGCACTGTGGTTGTCTAACAGAACTAAAACCGGTGATTTCTTTGAGCACCTTACTTTTTTTACAAAATGCTTCATAAAAAACAAAAAGTCCGGGCCTGTTATCCAGCCACTTGGGTTAGCAGTACCACAACAACCTACTGGCCCATCACGTACAAAATGCTCCTTGTAAAACTTACGTGGAAAAACGAACATAGGAGGAACTGAGTTACCCTCTGCGTTAATAGCAAGAACCATAGTAACATTGGTCCCCCTCTCAGCTGAAGTGACACCACCAACTCTTTTCTCGCCTTTCTTCGCTATGATTTTTACCGGTTTTTGGACAGTCCCAGTCCCTGTCTCGTCTATATTCCAAATATCGTTAGCTGTAAAATGGTTTTGACTTAATACTAATTCGAGGTTATCAAAAAAGAGTCCGACATTGTGCTTGTTGAAACTTGTACTCCGACTGAGGCTGGTAGCCTCAGGAACACGAATAGACACATTATTGTTACGTTGCATGAACTTTGTAAACCAATCATTACTGGCGTGTTTTGTTGCTACCCAATTCTCAGGCACAAGAACTTTGTTCGCTATAGCAAATTCAAAAGCTAAACTTTTCATTTCTTTTGGGCTAATACCATAAAATATTTTCGCTGCCTGAACAGCATATTCACAGAGCTCTTCTTCTTGTTGTTGTGAAAATATCATTCGAGGTCTTTTGTAACCCATTTCTACCACTCCATCTGGATTGGTTTGTTGTTTTTTTATATATCTAAGTAAGGACATCCGGTTAACGCCATATTTTTCAGCTGCTTGCCTTAAACTACACGATCCAGACTTAACATCTAACGAAGCCGACTCGTAACTGTTTATATTACTCCGTCCACGTTCCGTTTTCCTTTTATAATTTCTCACCATTATCTGTAACAAACCCATAAACATGCATTAAAATTAGTAGGGGCATGTTGTGACACTGCCACAATCTGCCCCAAGCCTTTCGTGACAACTAGCCCCACCGTACGCCATTTTACATAAAGCCACTTGCACAGACCTTGACACGTCGTATAGAAACCAAACTGTGTCTTACTAGAGAGAAATAAACAAACTATCTACTACAACTAGAATAAGTTTCTTACCTTGTGGTTTGAAAGTGAAATAACAATTCAAAGACAACAGCAAAATTTTACTTCGTTACAACGAAATGACATATAATTTTATAAAGCGGCAGAAACGCATAGCATCACAACCAAACTACACAAACAGACTGAGGACATGCGGACGTGGAATTCTGGGTAACCGGGCGACGCTGCTACCTATGGTTAGTCTATAAAACTATTTGTCACAACATGCCCCTGTCACAACTAGCCCCGATCTACCCTACACATTTTTACCTTTCAGGATAACCTAAAGCTTAATTCGATTTTATAGACTAAAAATAATAAAGTTTTTTTCATAGAATATATATAATATTCTAAATTAAATAAGGCATTTAGAACATTCAAACATTAGACAAAACACATTTTAAACCACCTCCCCCCTAAAAATTTTGTTTTTTACGGTTTTTAAGGGTTTTGGAGGTGTTAGTCATATTTTTTGAGATTGACACAACTTAAATTAATTTTCTCGTATTTTTACTTTTAATATGAATAAAACTAAGACAGCGCAATTGTAGACTCGTAGAGTAATAAAATTGTGTATAACCTAAAAATACATTTGTTCTTCAAAAAAGCCTATAACTTTTTTTGAAAGTAGCTATTATGGTAGAATTTTCTTCAGATTTTACGTAATATGTGAATTCTCGCAAAACATTTTATTGGATGTTTTGGAGGATTTTCAAACTCTCTAAAAAAACAGTTTTGTTTTTTTCATCTCTGCAATTGCAAAACATCCAAAAAAATCTAAAAAATCAAAGATATTCTTTTTGATTACATTCACAACAAACAAAAAAAATTGGATCTGCAGCCCACTCAAAAAAAATATACGCTTGAAAAAATGCATTTTTAGGTTATGTACACTCAACCTAAATGTCTACAAAAATAAACAAATTGAGCTAAGGCTTATTTTTTATTCACATAAAAAGTAAAAATATGAGAAAATTTATTTAGATTGTGTCTATGTCAAAAATATTATTAACAGTTCCGAAACCCTAAAAACCAAGAAAACCATAATTTTTGGGGGTTTTAAGATGTTACGCTCAATCGCTCAATTTTTAAATATTCCAAATATTTTAAAAGACCTTTAATTTAGAATATAATCCCATGTAATCAATAAAAACCTGGATTTGATGTATTTTCAAGTCTATAATATGGAGAAAATCTGCCAAAACCCTAAAAAACAGTTTCATCAGAAAATCTAAACAAACTAACAGATAAAGGTTTTGATCAAATACATAAAAATTGGACCTGACGTTACCTTCTGAAAAAAAATACGCTTTTATTCACTGCATCCTATCTAGAAAAGTAAAAGCTACAAATTTACGTTGTTAGGGGGTTTTGGATGGGGGTTAAGGAGGGTTTAAATTTACTATAAAGGAAACCCTTTAACCCTTCGTCTGTAACTCCCTGTCTAGTAGACGAAAAAAAAAATATTTTTTCTGTTTCATCCGTACGCTTATGGGTTAGGGGTCTCCCATTTTAGGTATATTCAGAAAGTGGTAGTTTGTATCCAGACTGCTTTAAACCGGTGTTAAACGATTATTGTATTTTGAGTATTTGTAGTGATTGGTCCATTGGACGCAGATTTACAGACGACAAACATATTTTACGGTTGTGATGTATGGTGCTTAGGCGACGTTTTGTAGAGAAATTTACATTTAAATATTTTATTTGTTTAATATGAATTATAAAAAAGAACAATAAAGGTTACAAGGTTTATTTAATGATGTTTTAAGTGATGAACTGAGCGATCCAGACGTAAATCCGTCTGCATTCTAATTTTTTTTTTAAATAGTGCAATATACAAATGAATTTATTGTTTCGAAAAAGTATGATTCCATACAAGATCTAACTGAAATTAAACTGAGATTTACTGGTTGACCATGCCTGAACAAAGATTTAAATTCCTTCTTACGCACATTCGTTTTGACTAAGAGAAGTAAAAAAAGAGACTAACAAATTTGCCGCCTTTACATAAATTTTTGAAGAATTTGTTTTAAACCTTACTAAACATTTTCATCCATCAGCATACCTAACATTAGATGAAATATTGGCAGGATTTAGAGGGCACTGTCTATTTCGGGTTTACATCCCTGGTAAACCAAACAGGTATTGAAGAAAGATTTATGCACTAGTTGATGCTAAGTTACACTATATTTATAAATTGGAAATATATATTGTTCTGAAGCTATTCTTGTGACATTGTACATTAATTACTATTTATAACTGAGAATAAGCCACAATTAAAGATAAAAATACGTTTATTGACGTTTCAATTTCCAATTCGGAAATCGTTCTCAAAATACAAACAGTAAATTAAACAAATTTTGTTTTTTGTTACATAGTAAAAAAATTTTTCTAATAATTTAATTTTATCTGACCCATTTATATTGACAATTCAGACATACATTATGCATTTTAAAGTAGACGACTTTAAAATGATATTGCCAATATTGTTGAGTTGCGCTCCTGGGACGACTTTACTTATAAGATGGTTCATTCGATTACATGAAATCAACTTTAACTTGAGAATATCCGTCAGAAAAAACCACAGCATGTAATTCGTCTTTAAAAAGACAAACACATGACATGATGACAGTAAAATTCTCCTGTTAGTGATTCCATAGTAAATTATGAGGGAAAAACCAGGAAAAAAAAACCTCATAATACTATCCCGACATTGTAAGTATTTGTTCGTGAATTTAGTTTACCTTCAACAAACATCAAAAATTCTGATTTTATATGTTACGTTATTTAAAAACATAAATGATGTATCCTTTATATGTTACTGACTTACTAATACTGGTATTTTCTTATTAATAGCTTCCTCTTTCAATATTGGTAACCAGATCCTACTACATTCTGCCGAGGAATTTGCGACACAATTGGCCTCATTTAGCATAATTAGAGCCGCTTCTTTGATTTTTTTATTATTACTTATTTTATTATTAACCATCTTAAAAGAAATGGTTAAAAAAGAAAAATCAAAGAAGCGGCTCTAATTATGCTAAATGAGGCCAATTGTGTCGCAAATTTCTCGGCAGAATGTAGTAGTAGGATCTGGTTACCAATATTGAAAGAGGAAGTTATTAACTAGAAAATACCAGTATTAGTAAGTCAGTAACATATAAAGGATACATCATTTATGTTTTTTAAATAACGTAACATTAAAAATCAGAATTTTTGATGTTTGTTGAAGGTAAACTAAATTCACGAACAAATACTTACAATGTCGGGATAGTATTATGAGGTTTTTTTTTCCTGGTTTTTCCCTCATCATTTACTATGGAATCACTAACAGGAGAATTTTACTGTCATCATGTCATGTCTTTTTAAAGACGAATTACATGCTGTAATTTTTTCTGACGGATATTCTCAAGTTAAAGTTGATTTCATGTAATCGAATGAACTATCTTATAAGTAAAGTCGTCCCAGGAGCGCAACTCAACAATATTGGCAATATCATTTTAAAGTCGTCTACTTTAAAATGCATAATGTATGTCTGAATTGTCAATATAAATGAGTCAGATAAAATTAAATTATTAGAAGAATTTTTTCACTATATAACAAAAAACAAAATTTGTTTAATTTACTGTTTGTATTTTGAGAACGATTTCCGAATTGGAAATTGAAACGTCAATAAACGTATTTTTATCTTTAATTGTGGCTTATTCCCAGTTATAAATAGTAATTGGAAATATATCTTGACAAGACGCCATTGGGTCCGTTTTATGTAGATAATTCGAACTTATCTTTATAGTCAGCCATATGATTGAGCCAGTCCGTAAATATAATTACAATATTACCATGGATAATTTTTTTACAAGTTTAGCTGTAGCGGAAAAGTTATTAAAGGAATTTTAACTTACCATTCTAGGAACCATAACAAAAAATAAACCACAAATTCCTGTAGATATAACTTCTCTGAAACGACCAGAACATAGTTCCATGTTTGGGTTTCAAGAAAAAGCTACTCTAGTTTCCTACATCATCATCATCAATTAGCCTATGTTTGTCCACAGCTGAACGTAGGCCTCCCGTAAAATTTTCCACCTATTCCTGTTTTGAGCTTCTTGCATCCAGTTTGTGGTGATGCGCTTGATATCATCCGTCCATCTAGTTGGTGGTCGTCTTCTGCTTCAATATGCATCTTGCCTTGGTCGCCATTCCAGAATCTTTTTGGTCCATCTGTCATCCGTTAATCTGGAAACATGTCCGGCACAAGCCCATTTAGCCCTGGCTATTTTTTCAACTGCATCTGTGACTCCTGTTCTTCTTCTTATTTCTAGGTTTGCTACTTTATCTCTGATGGTAATACCTAATACTGATTTTTCTATAGCGCGTTGTGTAACTCTTATTTTATCTAATGTTCTTTTTTTAGAGAGCTGATTTTATTTCCTTTGTTGTGATATCTGGGATATCTTCTGAGCCGACATTTTGAACTTTTAATATTTGATTTTGATCAGAATCTGGAAGTTCTTCACTCTAATATTATTTATAAAATCAATACTCAGTCATCTATAAAGCAGCGTGTATTTCTAAAACTGCTGGGGTATGAATTAGTTCAAGAACACCTTTTGCGAAGAGTCCAGCAAGATAACCTCTGCAGAGCTCTTCGATTGCGGCTAAAGGAAATCATTGGCCTCAACGTCCAAGCTGATCCACTAGATCAAAATAAAACCCATGAAAGATGTAAATTTTGCAAAACAAAAAAAAAACCGTAAAACTAGGTTTAGACTAGTTTAGAAGTTTGCAATGAATTTTTATCTGTCTAGAATATTCGTATGGACTGTGTGGTGACTGTTTTCATGACCATAATGTAGATGAATAATTTCAGTGTAATGTTAATATCACTATTTTTTGGTTTTAATATTACTCCTTATTATCAAAAATGTTTTTTTGTTCCCACCTTTATTCTTTTTAATAAAACCATTTTTTTCCAATTACCACTTTTTTTTCAACTTATTTTAATAGCAAGATATTAATTAAAAAACAATCCACAAAAAGTTATTAGTAAACAAAATTTATTGTTGTTTAAACTTTTTAGTTATTTATTAAAAAATTTAAAAAAGAGATTTTTATGGATGATTAATTTTTCGGATTGTGGGACCCAGCGTTACAGGAATTTTGGTTTCGAAACACGTTATCGACGAAGGGTTAATACTCAGAATTAAGAACAATTTATAAAAATACAACACAGTTAATATGATTTTATTTTTTGAATCTGATAGTTACTCTTACCGTATAAATTATAAAATTGTACATTTTTCTTGTTTTTCTCAAAATTCTAAATAAAAAATCCATATGGAATTTATTTTATTATAAAATTTACCTAGTTGATGTCACAGTATAAAAAATTATCATTTTAAAAATAAATTTACTCCTATTCATTATATTAACTACCTAAAAATATTTCTTTCTTTAAAAGAACAGTCAAATCAAAATAAATGTTTACAATAATTCAAACGCATTAGTTGATCCTCAGCAGCAATGTTATGTCTCTGACTAATTTATTTTATCTGATATTCCTAACAAAATAACATCAAAAAAATGACCGTTATCATTCTGCGTCTGCTAGAGGATTTGAGTTAAATTAGTAAAAAGATTTACATTAGAGTATAAAGTTATTCAACATGACTTCTGAAATAAATTGTTTATTTCTCAAAAAAAAAGAACTGCTCGTTTAATGTTGGAAATTTTCATTCTCTTTTATCTTCATTTCAATATTTTGAGACATAATGTCTTACGTGATTTAACCAATTAATCGTCTGCTGGGTTTGTAGTTTCTATATATACTATAATGCAAGATTTGCATTGGGTTTTCATTTAACTAAAATTTGTACAAACGCGCTATTCTTCTCTATTTTCGTTATAGTTACTTCAATCATTAGACACAAAAATGCCAATAAACTTTGAAAAATCATATAAATAAGCAAGATTTTGCTAAGAACGTCAATCTTGGAACTCAAAAAAAAATGCAAAAGAGTTTGCCACTCCCACCCTCGGTTTCCCCCTAAAACTCCCTTTATAGAAACTAAAAGGAAAACATAGATTTAGCAACAATCTGTACGACGCACTCAAAAATTTCAAAAAAAAGTATGGCTAAGATAATTTTGAACGAGAATTTGTATTAGCACTTTGTCTATGGAATAAACCGTTCTCTTACAAACAACGCTTGAAGTTACCGGCAATTTTGAATATCACTTCAATTCGGCGCGCGTAAAATCAATGTTTTAAATAAAACGTGTATCAACTAGATGGTAAAAATTTTGATATCTTTTGACAAAAGTGTCCAATCGAAAAATATCAAAGTGCTTTTTAAAGGTGACGAGTAAAGCTTTCGTAAGCAATTTTTGCATTTTGATGCACTAAAAGTCGGTTTCTATAAAGCTGTTATATATAAACGTTGCACGATGTTCACCATTAATCTATCATTATAAAATTTTTACTGTTACAGCCTAATCTTCAAGATCTATAGCAATAAATTTTGATTTTGACTTTTGGAAACAAATAGGAGGCATTTGAAATATTTGTAAAAAACTTTGAATTTAAACTTTCATATTCCAAACAATCTTAAACATTTAAACTTCTTTTTTTCCGATTAAACAATTATGTTTTTTCAAACTAAAAACGTTAGCTAGAAATTTCTCCTAATAATGTCTTCGTTAAAGCATTTGCCGTAAAGTGAGATTGTTTATAATGTTGTAGCATGTAGAAAATTTCTTAACTATCGAATATTCAAGTAATACAAATTTTTTGGTACGCTCCTGGGCTATTTATAAAATTTGGTGTCTTTGTTTACGCCCGAAATTTTCGAAGAAAGAATTTAAATGATTATATTTGACGTCAAGGTCATTTACGATAGGATGAGAAGCGTGTTTGACAAGATACGGGTTAAAAAATTGTAATAATTAAAATTTTAGATCTTAGGGTTTGGCTTAACTGTCATTTTAATTGTTCTCCGTTTTAAGATTTAGTATTGACATATGACAGTTAGCACTATTTTTTGACATTTGGTAATTACCTAATCATATTTAAGATTTTGTTTTGTTTTTTTGTTTAGAAAAAGTTAACCTCTATGCATAGTTTTGCTTAAAAAGATATTTTTTATTTGTAATAATTTATTTTTGCTACAAATTATCAAATACCTTGTTAATGTGTATAAAAAACCTTGTTGGAGGTACATTCATTTCTGGAGACAAAGAAGGAAGCGGGATTATTCAAAAGCCTATAGTTAATCCTTCTAACGGGTCTAACGAGGTTGACCAAGAAAATGAAAAACAAAGAAAGCAAAAGATTTTTTCAACGACAGCAAAAGTTTCCAAAAAACGAAAACGAGATCCAAATACGTGGAAGAAACGCAAAACAGCTTTAGATAGAGCAAAAGGTGAAGAATATTTGTCTTACAAAAACATTCCCGTTTCAAGAAAGGAGCCAGAAAAAGGTATTCTTTGTAGACAAGGCTGTAGATTTTCTTGTAGCACTAAATTTTCAGCAGATGACAGGAATGCATTTTTGGATGAATTTCATAGACTTGATATTAATGCAAAAAATGCTTTACTATTTAAATCAATGATTAAAAAACCAGTGTTGAGGGAAAGAAAAGATGCTGTTAAACATAAAACTGCGTCATATACGTATAACGTTACAAAAAATGGAATTACCGTAAAGGTGTGCAAAGAAGCGTTATGCGCTCTATACCAAATAGGCAGAAAAAAACTTTGTTATAAAGAATCGTATAAATAGTGGTGTAGCAGCACCTCCTCCAGATCGCAGAGGTAAGCACTCCAATAGGCCACACAAAATAGGCCAAGATGTTAGGGATTTTGTGATAGAGCACATAAATAAATTTCCTGTAGAAGAGTCGCACTATTCCAGAAATAGAAATCCTCATAAAAAATATCTTTCTCCCTACTAAATGTGAGCAAAATGTATGAGTTCTATCTTGAGGAATGTAATCTGGCACAACGTCCTGGAAAATTTAGAATTAAAAAATGTTCATATTCCAACATTTTTTCGCGAGAGTTTAATTTATCATTTGGGTATCCGAAAAGTGATACGTGTAGTATCTGTGATGGAGGTGAATCTAACGATGGACATTAAGAAAACTACACAGCATCAACTAAAGCGCTCAAAGTTGACAAGGAAAAAGCAAAAGATTCAGACAACTTGGTCTATATTACAATCTATATGCAACAAACAATGCCACTGACAAAAATAACAACGTCCAAAGCATTTTACCTTAGGCAAATGTGGTTTTATAATTTTGGGGTGCATATTACTACAAAAGACCTAGACAAAGCATGTTTTTGTACCTGGACCGAAGATCTTGCAAACAGGGGAAGTGCAGAAACATGCAGTTCTCTACTCAGATATATTGAAGTCGACGAAAGCATCACCAAAACGGATTATCTGATCATCTGGTCCGATTCATGTGTATTGACCACTTCCGTTGTACAACGGATACTTCCGTTGTATTGACCACAAGTTTCCTGAGGTTGGCCATACTTATTTAGATTGTGACAGAGACTTCGGAAGAATAGAGAAGGTTTTACGAAAACACGACACGGTATATGTACCAGATACGTACCGGAAAATAATTTCAAAGGCTAGCCGAAAAAATCAAGTCATCGACATGGCTCAACACTTTAGAAGGATTGCTGATCTACCGCAAAAACTTAATTTTACTAACAGAAAAAAGGACGAACTAAATGAAACAGTCAGATTTAGAGACGGTATTAAATGGATAAGAGTGGAAGAGTATGGTTCCTATTTGTATAAAGAATCATATGACGAAACAGTTCCTTTTAGAAAAGTAAATATTCTTCAAAATAAGAATAGAACAGCAGCGCCAGAGAATATTGAAATCGAAAGAATTCGGGAGAAATATGGAACTATCTCTGAAGAAAAAAGGAAAAATCTCCAAGAACAGCTTAAGTTTGTAAAACCAGAATATCGATATTTCTATGAACCAATCTTGGAAAAAAAAATAATGTGTTACGTTATATTACTGTTATTACCTTATATTAAGCAATAACATCTTGTTAGCTGATTAGATAAGTTTTTCTTTAATACATGATTCTTCCATAAAACAGTAGTTGTTTTAATTTCTTTAGAATTATACAGTGGATGAAGGTGTTATGTACTGTTTTTTTCAAATTTTGGTAAGACACATTTTTTTGTTGATATTTTTTTCCGTGAATAACATACTCCATATACTAGTAACGACATAGAAAAGTTTTTACCTAATAAAAGTGAATGTGAGAAAAGTTTACAATGAAAAACTTTAACCTTAATTTTCTCAAAATCTAAATTTTGTAACATAGCACCTTCATCCACTCGTGTCTTCAATTGTAAGTATTGTAGTATCTCCAACTTCAAGATGTTTAAACTGATAGGACATAGTAAGTGTTTTTTTTTTGTTAATTTGGTATTTATGTTTGTTAATATTTATATAGTATTTTTTTGTATTACCATTTATATTTGTGGTGAGAACAATAAATGTTTAGGTTTTTTCCGTAAACCAGTTTATTTATTTCTTTTGTTAAAAAAGTTTATAACCCCTTTCTGTTTTTAAGAAGGAAGAGCATTTTCTTTCATCCAGCAGGAAGATTCTTCAAAGCGGCGTGCTTATTTTAAATGGCTTGAAGACCTTCTGGTGTCTTGTTTGTTCCAGGAGATTCATGTAAATACACCTTTGTTTCATTTTTGTAATTGCCCTAACCCAACCATTCGCCTAACCCAATGTCGCCATTCTCTTATCCACGACCCAGTTCTCCAAATAATCTCTGAGTAGCGGTTCACCAAAGTTCGGTTCGTTCGGTTGATTTTGCTTGCCATATTTGTGTTTAAATTCAATGTTTTTAGGCATAATTTGAATTTGTTATATCTCATATTTGTTGCCAAAACTATTTTTGGTTAGATATTTTATCTGGCTTTCGTTTTACTAATTCTATTTTATCTGTTTTTTAAGTTGGTATTGTAGCATTTCTATTTTCTTTTGAATGTATTAAAATACCGAAAAAATTTTCAATTTTTTGCGTCACTAAGATTGATAATATAAGCAATTTTAGGTTTTGTTTATAAAACACAGATGGGTATTTCTTTGGTATTTCTTTAATCGTAATGCCGCCTAATATTACGCGTTCAATAAATATCCACTTACGTTAGTGAGAAACTATTGTGGGCAAGAGAATAACATCATCCGACGATAAGCCGCGGAAAGCAGTTAGTTATTATTTGAGTTCAGATTTTTCTTCAGATTTGTTATTGTTTGTTTTGTATGTTCGTTATTTGTTTTTGTTATAAAAATATAGTGTAAAGTGATTTACTTTACAACCGATTGCCGAAGTTGTCATTTTTAGTCGTGATTTTTCTTCAAATTCGTTATTGTGTTGTTCGTTATTTGGTTTTGTTATGGGAAATTGTGTAGACAGTCTCGATCAAATGAAGTAAAAGTTTGGATTAAGATTTTGAAGTTGAGATTTCAATTTGGAAGAAAGGTAAATTTTACTCAAAATGCGATGTGGCAGTTTTTTGTTGAGTTAATCACCGATTTATTTGTGCTGTGTTTTATCTGAGAAATTTATAAGACGGCGTTTTTAACCACTTGAGACTTCCACATGGTTTTGGAAGGAAATTGAGTGGCCGAGTTTTAAAGATTGCAGTTTGTTGTCACTCAGGATAATCCGAGTCGCAAATGCAGTGTTCAACCTTCAAAGAGTTATCTATTTCTGTTCCCTGGTCACTTTAGATCAATTTGCAGCCTATGGGATACAGTTGTATGTTATTTTGCAGTGTTTTAATCTAATTATAATCCCAAAAACTTCTTGAAGGAAATACATCAGCCAGAGTAATATAAGGTCTTCTTCTTCTTGATGTACCTATCCGTTACGAATGTGACGAATGGCGATTATTATAATAATCTTTATTTTATCTGCAGCAGCGCGGAAAAACTGCACATATTTATGTTGTATTGAATCAGATTCTGAGGTTCTTTAACGAAGACGTTCTTCATCTTCCTGAACCTCGTTTTCCAAATATTTTATCTTGCAGGTTGAAAACTGTAGCGGTAAACTGTAACTTTAGAGATTTGATGGTGGTCAGTACCTCTCGGTTTTTATTCATTATTTTGAGGACCTCCTTATTTGTGACTTGGTCAGTCGACGGAATCTTAAGCATTCTACCATATAGCCACTCTCAAATGTTTCCAGTTTTCTGCACATATCTTAGTTTAGAGTCCACGATTCAACACCATAAAAAATGACAGAGAAGACGTAGCATCTCAGCATTCTTACTTTTGTATCAAGAGAGAGGTGGTGACTCTTGAAGAAGGCCTTCATCCGATTGAATCTAGCTTTCCGACGTGTGCTCTAATCTCCTGGTTGTTAGTTCATTCTTTATTTATGATTGTGCCAAGGTAGTTGTAGTGCGTCAATCTTTCTGCAGGGGATTGGCTGATGTAGAGGTGACCTTCTTATATTTTTTTCTTGCTAATTATTATAAGCTAATATAACTAATTAATACAAGGTACTTTTTGTTAAAATTTTACTATATAAAAACAGACATTTTCATTAACAAAAAAATTTGCTTTTATGACAAACTAAAGAATTCTAAATAAATGAAATTATAAGTTTTATGGATTGGCTGCTTGTCATATTATTCCTCTTTTAAATGCAAATAATTTAAAAATCTAAATAAAGTTTCAAAAAGGTTTAATATTTCATTTCGATATATGACAGTTAGTATTATCATTGGGCATTTATTTGAGCATCATATTATCAGCAATATTATTGTTTGTTTGAAGGTTAACCTCAATGTAAGCTCCATTAAAAATGTAGATATTTTTATTTTAATAATAATCCAAATTCCTATAGTGTCCACAACGTACAAATAGTGCCATTGTAAGTACACCCTTTAATATGTTTTAGCAAAAAAAGCTTTTCTTTTAATCCAGCGATAAGATTCTTGTAAACGGCGTCCTTTTTAAATAGTTTAGGAACCTTCTTGTGTTGTGTTTCCCAGAAAATCTATGTAAGTATTTTTAAAATTTTTCTGTTTGTAGTTGCCTCTATCCAGCCCCCCTTTTATTCACTTACTTACGACCCACCTCTCCGACCAAACCAAGAGTAGTCGTCCGCAATTCCAGCCCAGTTATTGCTGTCCCCACTTTCAACCCCTTATAAGTGATACCCAATGAGGTCGGAAAATTATAACCAAAACAGTATTTTTGCATCTCTATAATTAGTTTGTGATAAAATATCATTATTGGTATCCTTAGAACTTTCTCTGATATGTAGTGGTGAGTTTTTGTTGCAGCAATTGACTGTATGCCGGTATGTTTGCAGTAACATATTATATCCAAACCATGCTCATGATTTATTGTAAACAAGTCAGGTAGTTTATTACTATAAGGACTAACCTGTCTTCTGAAGCTGAGAATATGATTGTACTCAGGTAATGCATCCTTGTAATGACCTTGTAATGACATACGCGGCAGGAACCCAACCTGACACAGAGAGGACAAGAAGAATATTAGATACAGCTAAAATACTTAAAAAAATTGATAGTAGAACACTATGGGACACAGCTAGAAGTACACATAATATACGACTTAGCTGCAAAGATGAGGAACAACAAGATCTAGGTAAGAAATAGAAGAGTAGAATAGATCGATAATATAAACTGAATGACAACAAATAGAGTAGTAGAGACGGCAAAAGACGGATTCCCAATAGGAAGACGATCAGAAGGAAGTCCACGTAAATGATAAAATGACAACTTATTGGAGGCACATTTAAAAACAGACAAAGTCTACATTAAAAGAAGAATAAAACAAAAAGTTAAGTCCGATACTTTGCAGATAGTTTACTAAGAAATTATACTTTATAACGGGACACACATTTAAAGTATATCTATAATCTAGCCTGCATTCTTTAAGCGCTTGTAATATTTTGCTTAGCTCAACTGTGTCAAAGGCTTTGTAAAAATCGATAAATATTAGAACTAGAGGTTTACTGTATTCCACTGCTTTCTCTATGAGGGTTTTTATACTTTGTAAATGGTCATTTGTTCCGTAACTTTTTCGGAATCCTGCCTGTTCCCTTGGTTGATAAGTCTCTAATTTTCTTTCCATTTTCTTAACTAGTATTCGCGTAAACAACTTATATATATATATATATATATATATATATATATATATATATATATATATATATATATATATATATATATATATATATATATATATATATGGCTAAGGAGGCTAATCGGTCTGTAATTCTCCAAATTTGCTTTGTCTCCTGCTTTGTGTAATATAATCATAGTAGCGTTGCTCCAGTCTGTTGGAATATTGGCGCTGTGAAGGCAGATATTGAAAAGTTGTTTAATTTTTTCAAGTAATATATCCCCTCCAATTTTTAGCGCTTCTGATATTATTCCATCTTCACCCGGAATTCGATTATTTTTCATTTTCTTCAGGGCTTCTTTGATTTCTGATTTTGTTATATTGGGCAATAAATCTGATCCTTGGTTTAATATCCCAGTTTTTAGTGTAATTGGAGGTTCCGTATTGTTTTGTTTTTTTCTTGATCTATATAACTCCGTGTAGAACTCTTCGACTATTCTTAATATTTCATCTCTGTTTGTTGTTTTTTCTCCAGTTCTGTTTCTCAGTTTGTTAATTTCTATTTTCCCCTTTTGTATGCTCCTCTTCAAAACTTTTATGTTTTTATTTTTCTCTATTGCCTGTTTTGTTTTTTCTTCATTGTAGTTTCTTATGTCTTTTCTTATTGCCTTTGTGATCATCTTATTTATTTACTTTATTGCTTCTTTGCTTGCAGTGTTATCTCCTTTCATTTGTCGCCTTAGTTCTATAAGGGTTTTCGTGGGTTGACTCAGTTTTTCATCCTTTTTGCTTGTCGGACAATAAGCCTGTTGCATTGTGTTGACTATTTGTTTGTTCAATATATTGATGTCAGCTGTTGTTGTATCTTTCAATGAATTTCCAATATATTTTTCGAACTCCTGAATGTTAGTTGGTTTTGTCCATTTCTTTGGTTGTTTCTTATTTATCATTTTAAGTCTTTGTTTTTCGGTTGATATCGTTATTTTAGCTCTTACTAACCTATGATCACTGCTTGTACTGAACTGGTTTAGCACATTTACGTCTTTAAATAATTCTTTTTTGTTTGTTAAGAAATAGTCGATTTCGTTCCTCGTTTTTCCATCAGGACTCTCCCATGTCCATCTTCTGTGTTTTTTCTTTTTAAAAAAGCTGTTCATTTGATACAGATTGTTTTCCAAAAGGAAAGTCAGTAGTTGTTTGCATCTATCATTTCTGCCTTCGCTTCCAAAATTTCCTTATATTATTTCAGAGGGGTCTTCCTTAGTGCCTATCTTGGCGTTGAAGTCACCACCTATTATTAAGAAGTGGCCAGGATTTTCCTTGATTGCACAGGATATTTGGTCGTAGAATATTTGGACTTCTTCGTCTGGATATCCTCTAGTAGGGGCGTACACTTGAATGAACTTTAGGATATATCTGGAATTTATTTGGATGTTTAAGTAGACCACTCTTGTTGAGATTTGGTTTATTGACACAATTCTGTTAGCAATTCTTTTGTGAATAAAGAAGCCGACGCCTTCGACTGTCGATTACACACTTACCTTAACAATGGTCCATGTTAGGAATAACTCCCTGAGACAAAATAACAAACGAAGACATCAGGAGAAGAACCGGACTGACTGCCATCATCGAGAAGATAGCCAGACTAAAATGAAGATGGGTAGGACACGTAGCCAGAATGACAGATGGGCGATGGACAAAGAGGTTATTGGAATAGGGGCCAAGGGAAGACAAGAGAAGCGTCGGTCGACTACCTACAAGATGGACTGACGATTTAAGAAGACTCAATAAAAACTGGATAAGAGCGGCGCAAGATAGACGGGGTTGAAACCATGAGGAAGAGGCCTATGTTCAGCAGTGGACTCTTGAGGCTGGATGATGATGATGATGATGATGACACATTTAAAAAAATAATGTGTTCCGCAGGCGTCAATGTAGTTTGTCATGAAGTCATCACCAACAACTTTTTAGTTAGCTAGGTACTTACAAATAGGGTTATTAGATAATTTGGAAGCAAATAAGATATCATTAGGTTGAACTATTTTGCTCAATGGAATTATATAGTCTTGCAATTTAGTATTTTCCAAGGCACTAAAGACAATCGCTTGCCCTTTAGTTAAAAATTGCATATTTGCTGCGGCTAGTGAGTACGTTGAGCTTTGGTTAGAGTTGATATGAGATACGGGTAGTGAGGTAGGTGGCATTCTGCTGATAGGATTCATATTTAATTAACACGGCTTACGGCCAGTGCTACAGCTGGCCGATTTAAAATAATAAAGTGATAAACTACTTGTTAACTACTTGTTAAACTAATTTGTTGACAGTTTTTTAAAACACAACTTATTAAAATTTTACACAAACAGTTGATTTTATTTTTTCTATTTTTATTTTATTTTTTTAAGTAAAGGGACATATCATACTGGTTTCAAATATAATAAAACATTCCTCTTCATACTAACATTAAATATTCAAAACTTGTCACACTCAGATATAAATGCTTGAGTCTAAAATTAGATTACAAATTAAACTGCCAAATTCATATTGGAAACTTACAAATTAACAAGCCAACGGAGTATTGATTTGCTGAAAGTTGGATTCAGTAATGTATGAAAAGGAGATACTAAAGTTTTACTCAACATGTGCAAAGCATTAATAAATGGTCGGTTAGATTATACTGCAATATGTTATGACACGATAAATAAGTTGATAAGAAATTAAGTCAATAAGAAACAATTTAATAAACTTAGTACTAAATATATCTAGAACGAAGTCCTAAATAAAGAAAAAACGCAGTTTATTAGATAGTCTACACTACATCTACACGTTATATTTAGTGGTAGTTATAAGTATATTTATGCAGAGGATGTGTTAAACAGTTCCCTAAGGTTTTAAGCCATAACCCTCTTCTTAAAAGATATTCCTAAAGTTCATACAGAATTGAATTTATAAAAAATGTGAAACAGACATAAGTGACTTTCAGTTCTGTTCGGAACAGCGTTTCTATACAAGATGTTTCAAAAAGGTATGGCATAAATTAAATCGCGCATTCCGTAAACAAAAATAAATTAATTGAATCCAACTTAGCACAAAAGTGTATACAAAAAAAAGTTACAGCCCTTTGAAGTTACAAAATAAAAAATTTTTTTTGCATTATCTCCTACGTTACTTCACATTTTGTAATAAAAATGGACACGTTACTTTCTTGTTCTGAAAGCATTTTTCATACAAAAGAAACAACAAAATCTAAGCGCCTAAAAAAATTTTAAGGAGGGTTTGCAGCCCTTAATCCCCCCTAATTTTTGAGTACGGTCAAATCAAATGAATTTTGTGGCATCATTAGTTTAACACATTATTTTTAAAACTTTTTTGCCTCCTATCACTTTTTCTAAAAACTAGTTTTTTCCTAGTTGGCCACAAAATTACAATTAGTGTCTACCGATACAATAATTACAAACAGTTCCATCAATAGTCAATCATTTGAAGCTATCATTTATTGTGTGAATCAGATTAATATTAAAAAATTTTATATTACAATGGCCTACACATTTCAGGAAATGGCAGATATGCATTTAACTTTGGGTAAGTTGAATCAGATTAAATTATGATTTCAATAAACTATCGGGAATATCGTAGGTGAATGTCAAGGAAATAGTGCAGCAGTCGCAAGTCGTTATGCAGTAAAATACACCAATAGAAGTACACAAGATAGATGATTATTTCTGACCATTGATCGTCGTTTACGGGAAACGGGTACATTCCAATCGCAAGTTGTTGGCAATAGTGGTCGTCCAATAATGGATGCAACTGATGAAGACATTTTAGAAATCATTGAAAAAGTCCCTGGAACAAGTACAACGGTAATAGCTGCTTAACTAAATGTTCCTCATGTAAGGGTTTGGAGGCGTTTGAAGAATCAGTTGCTTAAACCCTATCACTTAACAACGGTTCAAGAGTTATTGGTTGACGATTATCCTAAAAGGATTGGATTTTGCGATTGGTTGTTAATGGAAAACACTCAAAATGTTAATTTTATTAGAAATAGTTTGTTTACCGATGAGGCTACCTTCAGTAGAAATGGAAAAACAAACTATCATAACGAGAACATTTGAACCGAAGAAAATCCTCACCCCAAAAAAGCGACTCATCACCAAAGGACTTTCAACGTTAATGTTTAAGCAGGAATTGTGGATAACAATCTAATAGGCCCAGTATTTCTTTCCAACAATTTAAATGGCGATAATAATTTGCAGTTCTTAGCAAACTAAAAAATTATTGCAATAAGGCAAAATATATGGTTTCTACAAAATGGCGCTCCACCGCATTACAGTAATGAAGTCCGTGAATACCTTTGCAGGCAGTATTCTGGTAGGTGGATTGAAAGGGGTCGTGACGCGCCTATTTCTTGGTCACCCAGAAGTCCAGGTCTTAACCCCATAGACTTTTGCTTTTGGGGGTTTATAAAAGAAAAAGTGTATTCTGTAACAATAGAGGATGAACAACAATTAAGGAGTTAAAATAATTAAAGCTGCAAATCAATTTCGTCAGAAAGATATGATTTTTCAGCGCATTCGGATTTCCTTATTAAAACAATACATGTGTATTGAAGAAAATGGCTGTCATTTTGAACATTTATTGTAATATATATTTATAGAGGTTATAGATATTTTTTGTAGTTGTTAATTCTTTTAAGCCATTTATTTAGTTGCACGTAATTTTTTAAAGGTTAATGAAAAGGGTCGTAACTCACTAAAAACTGTTTTTTGAAAAAAGTGATGGGAGGCAAAATTTAAAAAAAAATAATGTGTTAAAGTAGTGATGCCACAAAATTCATTTGATTTGAACATACTCAAAAGTTTGGGGATTTAGGGTTGCACATCCCCTTAAAATTTTTCTGTGCGCTTAAATTTTGTTGTTTCTTTTTTATGAAAAATGCTTTCAGAACAAGAAAGTAACGTGTTTATTTTTATTACAAAATGTCAAGTAGTTTAGGAGATAATGCAAAAAATAGTTTTTATTTTGTAACTTCAAAGGGCTGTAACTTTTTTTGTGTACACCTTTGTACTAAGGTAAGTTGGATTCAATCAATTTATTTTTTTAGTCAGAATGCGTGATTTAATTTATGACATACCTTTTTGCACTAGACGACGGCCAATTTAGTATAAAAATGAGGGGTTAATTTATTGAGAGCCGTGGATCTGACATGCTTCCTACAGAAATTATAAAAATTCTAGATGAGAAGCACATTGAAGTTTTAGTGACACTCTTGAACAAATTTAGAGTTTGGGCGTATTACCCAAACAGTAGTTAACGTCGATTTTTATTTGTCTTCCAAAAAGAAAAACGCAAGAGAATGCAGCGATTACCGCACCATTAGCTTGATGCCTCATGTGCTAAAGTTACTGCTGAAAGTCATTCATAACCAAATATATCACAAACTGGACAATAGATCTTAATCATACACAATTTAGTTTTCGCAAAGGCCTAGGAACGCGTGAATCTCTTTTTTTACTTAATATACTGATAAAAAGATGCCTGGATGCCAATCAAGATATGCATGTTTTATTGACTATAATAAAGCATTCGATAAAATAAGACATACACAATTAATAAATGTCCTAAAATCAAAGAAGATTGACTACAACCACCTCAGGATCATATCAAATTTATACTACAAACAGCGAGCTAAAGTACGTGTTAACGAATAGATATCAGAAGAAATTGGAATTAGACGTTGAGTGAGACCGTTCAGGCCTGCATGACTTCCGGTCAATATAAATACTGAAAACTGAACACCAGCTGTCCAAACAAGGATGCCGTTGTGGACTTCTTCCGTGACATTGAATAATGAATCCTTAGTAGACACTATTTTCCAAAAAACACCTTGGATTGTCTCTGGGTACGCCTGGACCCAGTAGTAAAATTCAAATGTTTATACAGGGTGAGTCATAACTATTGAGACATAGACTAAAGACAGGTTATTTGGACCAAAATATGGCTATTTGGCCAAATATGCCTTAATAAAATGTTGCTGAGAAAAAAGATACAGGGTGTTAAAGTGGAAATTTAACATTTTATTTTTGGCTATAACTTTCATGTTTGTAAACATTTATGTATAAAAATTTACAGCTGGGTACTATTGAATATCAGAAATTATAATTTGATGCATAGCTTAATATATCTTATAGAGGGCGCCACATATGCCACATATATGGCATACATTTACACTTAACTTTTTTGTTCTTCAAGCTACCGGTATTCTTGATAAATAATATTAAAGATACGTTATTTTAACAAAAAAAAGGTATACTTGTTAATAACTTTAAAACTCAATAGTTTTCGAGATAATCGCATTTTACAAATCAACTGCATAATTCTGATTCAACGCAATTACTCCAGGCAATGAAAGAAAAATAGATAAAAACATCAATACTTCTAAATTTTATTATTAAATAGCTTTAATAAAGTCAATATTTACCGAAATATTAAATAAAATACATATATCAGCAGGATAATTAATAATAGGATTTGATAAAATAACAGAATAACTGGATTTTACATCAAACATTTAACCTTTTGTATTAAATTAAAGTCATAATCAAAACATTTTATTTACAAACCAAATTAAAAAATAGTTAAACTAAATAACATTAAACTTTTTGTCAAAGTAAGTGTTCGATATGTCCACCATTTTCTTTAATTCATTTGTCAATACATTCCATAAAATATGGTCTCATATTAAATAGCATCATTGGTTGTAAAGAAACTGCTGCATTATTTATTATAGTTGTTTTAAGTGTATTAATAAGTAATTTTTTGAAATTTTTATGAATTAAATAATTATTATTATCTTACCACAAGAATATTATTAGCACGAACAATGTAACGTTTAGAAAAGTGTATTTAAATACTGTCTTACTCCGCTTTCTCTGTAATGTAATGGTGTACCATCTTGTAGAAACCACATATTTCGCCTTAAGTTTGATGACAATTCTTCCAATAAATCAATAAAATTATTTTATAAAAACTGTAAATATATCTCACAATTTAAATTAAAAGGTAATTCGCATATCTGTAAAATATCATTCAAAATTTATATTTAAAATGCATGTCGTATGGTTTGGAACCATTGATAGTTATTTTTTTAGGATATGCGAATTACCTTGCAATTTGAATGTCGAGATTTATTTACATTTTTTATAAAATGATTTTATTGATTTATTGGAAGAATCGTTCAAACTTAAGGCGAAATATGTGGTTTCTACAAGATAGTACACCATTACATTACAGAGAAAGCGGAGTGAGACAGTATTTAAATACACTTTCCTGAACGTTGGATTATTCGTGGTAGTCATTTTCTTGTGTGAGATAATAATAATTATTTCATAAAAATTTCAAAACATTACTTATTATTATACTTAAAACAACTATAATAAATACTGCAGCAGTTGTTTTAGAACCAATGATGCTATTTAATACGAGACGATATTTTATGAAATATATTTACAAATAATTTAAAGAAAATAGTGGACATATCGAACACTTACTTTGACAAAAAGTTTAATGTTATTTAGTTTAACTATTTTTTAATGTGGTTTATAAATAAAATGTTTTGATTTTGACTTTAATTTAATACAGCACGTAAAATGTTTTTAATAACAAAATTCAGAAGTATTGATGTTTTTATCTATTTTTCTTTCATTGCCTGGAGTAATTGCGTTAAATCAGAATTATGCAGTCGATTTGTAAAATGCGATTATCTCGAGAAATGTTGAGTTTTGAAGTTATTAACAAGTATACCTTTTTTTTGTTAAAATAACGTATCTTTAATATTTTTTATCAAAAATACCGGTAAATTAAAGAACAAAAAATTTAAGTGTAAATGTATGTCACCAATGTGGCATATGTGGCGACATCTATTAGATATATTAAAGTATGCATCAAATTATAATTTCTGATATTCAATAGTACACAGCTGCAAATTTGTATATATAAATGTTGTACAAACATGAAAGTTATAGCCAAAAATAAAATTTTAAATTTTCACTTTAACACCCTGTATCTTTTTTCTCAGCAACATTTTATTAAGGCATATTTGGCCCAATAGCCATATTTTGGTCCAAATAACCTATCCTTAGTCTATGTCCCAATAGTTATGACTCACCCTGTATATTATTTATTATATCGTATTATATTTGAGACGTGATGTTTCATGATATCCTTTAGATAAGGATTAAATACAATTTAACGTATTTCCGTTTTTAAATATCAGGTTAGTTTTCATTGAAATGAAAGAAACACATCTGTTGTTTATGGGTTCACCCGTACTCAGAAGCGTTTCCAAATGTACGTGACATTTGTTTTGTTTATTTTTCTAAGAAAGGTGATTAGATTTTATGGGTTTTATTTTCGGAAGCGTTTGTCGAGTATCTTTAGTGCTGTACCAGAATTGATCGCTTGAAGTTTAGAAATGAGAGTGTGGTGTACAATCATTAATGAAAAACAGAATAATAAGCGCTTCCTGAAAAATGAGCTATAGGAGAGGACTCACCGAAATGGAGTTACGAAAAATAAGACTCAAAAAATGAAGATGAATCTACCAATTTAGAAACCATCACTACTGATAAGGAGTTAGTAGATGAAGAATTTTCTGAAGAAGATCATGTATCTATGGTTGATGATGACAAAGATGAAAACAAAAATTCTAAAAATAAAATAGAAGTTTCTGAATAAGAAGATTTGCGATATACTATTCGCGATGGGACAGTTTGGAACAAATATCCACCACCTCATTTACAAGTAAGGTAAGTGGTTGCTCAAGTGCTAGACATATTTTCTAACTAAAGTTGTGGGGTTTACTAATTGCGTTATATTATATTGTTTAGATCTATCAATCTACTAAACGCTGTGCCAGGTCCCACCAGATATGTCACTCAACGAATTACCGATGAACCTATATCTTCAATGAGATTGTTTTTCACTGATGAAATGCTCAATTTACTCTTAGTGGAAACTAATAGATAACGTGATAGCATATGTAATAAAAAAATGTTAACTGTAAAAGAAATATACTTAGATAATATGCAAGGCAAATATCGAGCACAGTATTAATTTAATCTTGCCCAAGTACTTTCGATCACTAGATCATCTTCAGAGGCATTTCGTCAATTGCGGCCTATCCGACAAGAGTAGAATGTCATAAATATAAAATGGGACATAACAATTTACTACACAAAGACAAACAAACACTTTAAAATTTTTGAAGATAGGCATGGTGTATAGAAGCCGGAGACAGAATCATTCTGTCTGACTCGGAAATGTTGTTCAGGGAAGTTATTGATGGTTTACGAGAACGTATTAAAATCAATGGTGAAATCATAAACAATTTAAGATATGCGGACGATACGGTTTTGATTGTTGAAAATGCGGAAGATCTGCAAACATTAATAGACCGTGTAGTAGAATTCTGTGACAGATACGGTATGAAACTAAACTTTAAGAAGACCAAAATTCTTGTAGTAGTTAAAAACGATGTAATAAAGCACCAATTCGTAGCTAATAATAAACCCTTGAAAATAGTCGACAAAATCACATATCTTGGGTGCAGCCCAAATAAGAAATGGAACCACTCACAGGAAACAAGATGTATAGAAAAGGCGAGAACTGTCTTCGATCGCATCAGGAAGATTTTATATAATATGCACCTGATTATAGATATAAGAACACGAGTCTTAAGATACTATGTATTTTTTACCCTTTTATATGAAGTCGAAGCGTAAACCTTGAGGGAGACAACATCCAAACGATTAGAAGCCTTCGAAATGTGGTGCTACCACCGCATGCTCAGAATTTCCTATATCCATCTTGTTAAAAGCAACACCGTAATCCAACGTTTAAATAAAGATCTGGAAATTATGCGTATCGTGAAAATCAAAAAGATGACATACTTAGGGCATGTGATGCGCAATAAGGAGTATCAATTAATTCAACTAATTTTACAAGGCAAGATAGAAAAAAAAAGATCTTAAGGGCGCAGAAGGACATCGTGGTTGAAGAACATCAGACAGTGGGAAGGAATGAATACCATACGTCTATTTAGAGCAGTTGTCAACAAAGTTGTATTAACCAACGTGATTGCCAACATAGAGGATATGCACCAAAAGAAGAAGAAAACCAGCGTGCCAGTAATTATATTTTTGATGTTTTGTATTTTTATTATTTTAATGAATATTTTAGTAATATTTTAAAACACTCAGGGAAAAACAATCGATTGGAAAAAAAAATAAAATGATTTTAAAAGTGCTTAGGAATGGTTAGAAATCCACTCTTTTTTACTGAGGTAACATTACCTTTTCAGGAAATTTATTTATTTCTTCCATTCGATGTACACCATTCGTTTTTGGACGAAAGTTTCCTATTGCATGTTTGAATGTGGTAGTTCTGGTAGACGCGGAACCACCTGAAACAATAAAAATATTCATTCATTCAAATAGCCATTCTGTCTCCGGCTTCTATGTAACATGTAGGTTCTTCTTTTTAAAAATATTAAAGTGTTTGTTTGTCTTTGTGTATTGTCATGTTATGTCCAAAATTTACATGTAAGGCCACAACTGACGAAATGCCCCTGAGGATGATCTATTGATCGAAAGTACTTGGGCAAGATTTAATTAATTACTGTATTCGATATTTGCCTTGTATACCATCAATATAAAAGTATTCTTGATCTTTAATGTGGTTCACAAATTATATTAGGTTCTTACATAAATTGCTAACTGCAGAAAGGCCTTAATTCCAATATGTACGAATTTTGTGTATATTATTGAAATTTTTTTCAGTAGCAAAACGCATCGTTTACTACAAAAAGGAAGTACACATATTAGTATGGGCATGGTAACGCTTTCAATAGTCTATTTACTGCAGAAAGGAAACTAGTTCTGGACAAGTTCCCTTTCTGCGGTAAATAGTTGCGGCGCTAGAATTGCGAGGCAATTATTTGAACAAAGCACAATATTGTTTAAGAGTTTAGTCAAACAATATTGTGCTTTGTTTATTGATGATTGTTGTCGTCTTTACTGTGGTTAATAATTAGATTAGAATGAGTAGTTCAGATGAGAAATGACAGGTAAACAAGAAAAGAAAAGGTTTTACGAATGATGACAAATGTAAAAGGAACATAATAAAAAAGTCTAAATTGGCTTAAAAACCAGGCTAAAATTTTTGCAGGTAAATATTGTTTTATTCATTGTTGTTTATTTGTACATTTTGATTTAAATACCATTTTACTGATTATTTAATCTTGTATGTACTTCGAAGTAATATTAGGCTACTTAAACCTAACCTCAAAGTCATATACTTATTTCTAATATATTTTTCACTGAATTACTATTACAATAAAGTCTTTTGTTGTTTCAGTTACAAATTCAATTGCCTTAAAGTTTTCATTGAAAAAGATATGATTGAAATATCCGCCAAACTACATAACATGACAATCAAAACGGAACAGAATATTTTTATCCAATCTGTTATGGATATTAATTAGATTGCAAGCGAAAGAACCAAGTCCAGTTTCTCAAAAGCGAAACTCAAGGTTTTCAGTGTGATGTATTATGTAGTACACAATGGAAAACCTACAAAAGTATATAAAAATGGATTTATGAAAACCTATGGATTGGATACACTGCAAAGCAGTATCACAATTTGTCCCATCTATTGCAAATAAATGAAACACCAACTGTCCAAATAAATGAAACACCAATTAAGGGTCCATGTAGAACCATTCCTTACCATATCAGCTAAATTTTAAAATCATGTACATGTTGGCAACAAATACATAATATGTATGAAAATGAAACTATGATAGTACAACTAGAAGAAAATATAAATTCCATCCCTATTAAGAGAGGAGTGAGACAAGGAGACGTAATATCGCCAAAGCTTTTTAACCTAGCGTTAGAAGACGTATTCAAAACTACAAATTGGTCAACCTATGGCATTAACGTTAATGGCAACAAGTTAAACCATCTCAGATCCGCTGACGACATAGTGATTATAGCGAGCACATTCGAGGAACTGCAAATTATGATAGGGGAACTAGCAGGCAGTTCTCAATATGTCGACCTATAAATAAATATAAAAAAAAACAAAAATATTGACAAACACAGGTTACCCCAGACGTATTACTATAAATGGCAGTACTTAGGCCAAATCCTGAAACTTGACAAAGAGAACCAAAGTGTGGAAATAACTAGAAGAGCAAGACTAAGCATGGGCAAGATTTGGAAAACTTAGTTGGATACTTAAAAACCGCAAAATACCCCAATACTTTAGGAGCAAAGTGTTCAACCAATGCATCCTTCCTATCATGACATATGGATGACAAACCAGGACTTAAACCAAGGCAAACATGAATAAACTAGCCACAACAGAAAGAACAATGGAAGAAGCAATTGAATGGAGAGACCGATGGAGGGAGTTGGGAGAGGCCCATGTCCAAATATGGACAATAAAAGGCTTAGAAGAAGAAGAAGACGAAGTACGATATGTTCATTAAAAAAGAACATCGTTTCCTTATTTCAACAATAGGAACTGAGAAAAGGCTCTCCTACAGTTTTTGGACATATTTCAAGGAAAACTACCCTTCTATTGGCTTTTCCCAACCTGTTAAAGATGCATGTGTTACATGTGAGGAACTTAATTTAAAAATAAAAAGTCTTCTTGAAAAGAAATTTACTATAAAGTTTTAATATACAGTGTGTAAAAGCCATATGGATTAAATTCATTATTTAGGTTACTGCACATATTTATAAAAAATTCCGAAACACGTCAAATTTAAATTATAACTTGACATTCTTTAACGCGAAAATGCGACTACCTACCTACCCTACCTTCAACCCCCTTAGAATGACAGGTACAATCCCCAATTTTTAAAATAGGAAGTATAGGCTTGTGATATATCGTTTAAAAGGTCTTTTCATTCTTCAAAAATGTTGTCGCTTTCAAGGTTATTAAGATTAATTAAGATAAAATAAATTAAAATCATGTGGTTACCGAACTTCGCTACAATACAATCAAAAACTAAAATGTATTGCAAAACGTACTAAAATGTAGAACACGAAAAAGAACTATGAATGTTTAGTGAAGTAGATATTCAAAATGTTTACCGCGAATGTCTTGGCAACATCCTAATCTCAAATAAAACTATCTTTTAACATTATTTAACATAACAGGCGTGATTGACCCAATCGCCAGCGCTATTCGTTCTTTTAAGTCATTTAAATCAAAAGGTTTAATTTTGTACACATGGCTCTTCACATATCCCCATAAAAAGAAATCTAATAATGTAAGATCAGGTGATCGCGTTGACCATTCAATCGATCCTCGCTTCCCTATCCACCGATTGGGAAATATTGTATTAATGTACTGCCGGACATTAAGTTAATAATCTAATATTAAGGTAATGTGGTGGTGCTGCATTCTGCTGAAACCATATCGTATTCGCTGGAACTTGAGGGTTTCCTGGAGCACGATATAAATTTGCCAACGTTGAAATGACATAATTTTGAAGTAGTGCTAAATAATTGTTGCCATTCAAGTTGCCCTCAATGAAAAAGGGACCAATGATATTGTTTTCTACAATCCCTGCTCAAACATTAACCTTTTGAGGGTATTGAGTGTGTTCTTCTCTCATCCAGTGAGGATTTTCCGTGGCCCAGTAGCGGCAATTTTGAGGATTATCATGACCGTTAAGTGAAAAAGTACACTCATCAGAAAACATATCGTCTTTCAATTGGATAATATTGTTATCCAACCTTGTTATGTCCATCATTTGCTCACAAAAAAAGTTCTCTTATCAAAATCGTCTTCCACGAGCTCCTGAGTCGGTATGATCTTATAGGGATGCAATTTATTTTCTTTTAATAATTTTACTATTGATGTATGGCTAGCATTAAATGTAGTGGATGCCTGTCTACTCGATGTATGTGGATTTTCCTGAAACTCAAGCAACACATCTAATTTGAGTTCATCACTCAGTGCATTGACAGCTGCTTTTTTTTTATCTGCCTTACATGACCAAACACGCGAAACTGCTTCACTATTTTACTTATTGTTCCCTGGGATATAGGCGGTAAATTAGGAAATTTCTCATGAAATAGGCGAGTTACTTCCTGTTGTGTTCGGGTGTTATCTCCGTAACCAATCATTTGTAAAACTGTTATTCTATGCATTTCCGTTAATCGTACCATTTTTCAGAATTGAATTGAACGAACTTTTCACTTAAATTAAAATACTGACAACTTAAATAAAACAATTTACTAATGCGTGTTAAAATAACGTTGCCACGTAAATTCCGTGAAATAAAGTTTTTTAATGGTTACCATATAAAAACCACATTGCTATGGTTTTTGTTCACTTTCTCATTATCAAGACCCAAACGGAAAATAAGTTTTGAGTATATTTTAGCAGATTTCGGTAACCACATGATTTTAATTTACTATATCTTAATTAATCCTAATAAACTTGAAAGCGACAACATTTTTTAATGGAGAATGAAAAGACTTTTCAAACGATGTATCACCAGCCTATACTTCCTATTTTAAAAATTGGGGGTTGTCCCTGTCATTCTAAGGGGGTTGAAGTTAGGGGTTGCATTTTTACGTTAAAGAATGTCAAGTTATAATTTAAATTTGACATGTTTGGGGATTTTTTATTAATATGTACATTAACCTAAATAATGAATTTATTTCATTTGGTTTTTACACACTGTATGAATTAATTGATTTATTTCATATAATAATGATTTTATTTCAATAAAAATAATTGTCATAAAATATTCTGTTTGTATATTGATTGTTTTTCTTAGAACTTCTTAATGTTTCTTGTTTACAGCAGAAAGGGAACATGTCCCTAACAAAAAAATTCTCTACCCTCTCTTAAAATATTTAATTATTTTATAAGTATGTAGTAATCCAGAATACCCAATCACATAAACCTTAAATGGCAAAACAATTAATACCAGTAGTGTGTTTGAGTTTACCAAGTTTTTGTCTCTCCTGAAAAAATGTCAAAACTGGACTTAATGCCTTTCTGAAGTTAGCGATTTAATTATTAAACGCTACATAAGAAAATAAAAGTACTAAAACCTCTTTTTAACACAACTACTAAAATAAAAAGACTTAAATGTCTTGTATACACTTATGACAAATCAAAAGGAAAAGGGAAGTATTTTTGAAGTGTGTAAAAGATTTTAATTTCTAGCTGAACGATTTCGTCTTATAAAGCTATGATCAAATACTTAAGTAGCCTATTAGGAGAGATCACATGTTAAGCAGCAAAAATGATGCTTCCATTTTATTTTTTTTTCTTAATCAATGAAAAAACACAACAGACTTTAGAATGTACTTCACAAAAAACACATTAAAAAATTTGGATATGGTACGGGTGTCGGAACCCGACTATTTTATTGGAGTTGAAGCAGCAAATAGAATCATTCTATCTGATCATTCTATCTAATCAGAAGATGGTGACCAATTTATTATTGTTTGTATTTTAAGAACGATTTAATAACGAAAGGGTAATAAACATATTTTAACATTCAATTGTAGCTTATCCCCATTAAAATTGAGATTAGATTGGAGTAAGAGAGGTGGCCTTTCGACCTATTCCACTACAACCTTTTCAGATCTGTTGTGGTCCTCTAGTCGTAGATACCATAAAGTCTAGTAGCTTTGACACTGTACCTTTCATGTAGCTATTTTCCGGTGGATTTTCTTCTTCTTATGCAAAGAACCGCACATTTGCCAGACTGTCACACTGACACAAAATGCGCTCTGCTGTTTCTTGTTCGAGGTGACAGAATCTGCACAGGTCATCATGTGATAATCCCATTAGCTTTAAGTACCTATTCAGCTCATAGTGCCCTGTTAGAAGACCTACTATGGCTTTGACTGTTTTCCTGTTTTCGCTCATTAGGTCTGCCGTAAGTTTTGGCAAATGTTCTGTAATGAACTCATAAATTTAGCTTCTTTAGTCAACCTTTGCTTTGGGATCATTGCATATTTGTATATTAATAATGGTGTCCGTGTATGATGCGGCTTTTTTGGCAAGGCAATCAGCTTTTTCGTTACCACTAATACCAACATGGGATGGTATCCATATCAGAGTGATAGTTATATTTTCTTTTATAAGGAGCTGATGTGTGTCATGAATATCTTGGACGATAGGATGTTTGGTGGATATAGCATTAATGGAGTGTATAAAGGAAAGCGAATCAGCGCATATGTATATGTGTGTATTTGGATATTGTTAGATATATTTGACAGCATGTAAGATAGCTAGTAGTTTACCAGTGTGGATACTACACCAAGGAGAGATTTTAGAGAGTTCGATAGGCTGTTGTACAGTGGTCACAGAATATCCAACACCACTTTTAGTCTTTGACGTGTCAGTGTAAAGAACTATGTTACATTTATTTTTGTTTATGGGAAAAGAATTCCTAATGTACTAATACTGGTATCTTCCTTGTTAAACTTGGTGAGTGAAATATGATATGGGAGTATGTTGGTCCAATAGGGATTATTGAAGAAAGGTGGCGTTCTGGTTTAAGATAAATTTATATCTTTTAGTAACGGATGCAGAAGACTAGGAATAGGATGTATAATTCAGTTACATGGTATATTGTTTATATATAATTGGACTTGTACCATGTAGGCTTCTAGGCTCCTCAGTTGATCTTTCTATCCATTTAACATTCTCGCAATTCAAGTCTCTTTAATTTAGATGCATAAATTTATAATGAAAGTTTGATTGATTTATTTAGTGCCCTATTAGTTGAGTTTTAAAATATATTTACAATTATATATTTTTATGTGATCTTTTATGATATTATGGATAATTTATTAAAAAGTGAAAAAAGAAATTGTGAAAATTAGATTATCTTCCTTAGTTTAAAAATTCCTCAGTTATTAACTATTCTGATATTTTGGCAATGTTGTAGAGTTCGGACGTAGTAAATCTTAAATGACCGGAATTGATTTTTATATAAAAAATTCTATAAATACCTAGCATATGAAATTATAATTGACATGGATTAAGAAAACTAAATTAATAGTTGTCAGCCGTGCAAATTTATATCTCGGGGTACTAATGGCAGGTAGAAAAGAGATCCAAAGATTCGAAAAATTCACTTACCTTCGAACTACCCTTAACTTACAATGGGACTACGCTCAAGAAATTAGATCCAGAATTGAAACAGCACGGTTTACATTTATCAAGTTGGATCAAGTTGCTGTGCTGCAGTGATATTGTTTCAGAACCAAGATAAGTAACCAGAGTTACTATATGAAGTTGAAGCCTGGACACTGACGCAAGCCATAAAAAAAGCGGATTAAAGCCTTCGAAATATGGATCTACAGAAGGATATTGAAAATATCGTAAGTGAACCATGTCACCAACGTTGAAGTTCTACAGGGCATGACAGAAGAAAAAGAAATGCTTAATTTAGTGAAACAACGTAGGATTAAGTACTTTAACCACGTGATGGGGAATGAAGAAAAAATCAAATTCTTTAACTCGTTATGCAGACTAAAGTATTTGAAAGGAGAGGACCTGGACGCCGTCGTATCTCGTGGTTGAAAAACCTCGGGCAATAGTTTGGGATGACCTCCGCGGAGCTGTTTTGCAGAACAGTCAACAAAGCCATGATAGCCTTGATGATCACACATATCCAGACCGGATAAGGCACAGAAGGAAAAATAATGCGACTCAAGAAATGAAGAGAAGAATTGGTCAGCATACGAATAACTGAAAAAATTTGAAAACGTGAGCTACCCATATGCCTAAAAGAAAAGACTTTGATCGATGCATCCTTTTAGGATGTTTACATACGAAGCAGAAACCTTAACAAAAACTTCGACTTTTAAATTGAGAGTCATACAGAGAAAAAATGAATTCCTATCCATGTTAGGAATAACTCGGCGAAACAAAATAAAAAACGAGAAGATTAGGAGAAGAACCAAAACAACTGACGTCATCAACTGATAACCTGGCTAAAACGGAGATGTGTAGGATAAATAGGTAAAATGACAGACGAGCGATGGACACACAGGTTATTGGAATGGAGTGCAAGGTGAGACAAGAGAAGCGTCGGTTGACCACGTATACGATATAAAGACGATTTAAAAAGGCTAAATAAAAACTGGATAAGACCTGCACAAGATAGACGAGTTGGAAACATTAGGAAGATGCCTATGTTCAGCAGTGACTTTTTAAGGCTGGATGTTGACGAAATTGGTTTCAATGTGTTATATTTTGACTGTATCTTTCGACGTATAGAGCTTGCTACAACAGTGTGTTTAAAAAACGACTAACAATAAAATTTTTAATATTTCCGTGTATGAGTGTATAATTAATATTATGTATAATAAATTTGGTTCATTTTCGAATGAAACCACATTGTGTAATTATGGTTAATATAAATATTTTCATTGTTGCTTCAATATTGAAAATACTCTACTCGTATTAACAAAATAATAAACTCTGCTCATCAGCACATACCCACAGTGTATCTGTATTAGTCGAATAAAGCTTCATATTTGATGGTAAAACATTATATTATTCTAAAACAAATTGCACGAACCAATATTCCAATATATTTTATTATTTATTGCTTCCAAAATATTGATGAACAATCTACGTGCCCTAAGAGCGCTGTTTGAAAATGTATAGAGCGATTATAGCATCGTGTGCGATATTAATCAAATTTACTTTGAGGTTATTTTCTAGAATATAGAAGAGAAAATACAATACACACTGTTTGCGATGATTGAGCGATCTAAAACCACACAAGTAACACAAATGTTTTATTATACATATACAGGGTGGTCCTTAAGTAATTGTACAAAAAAACCGTAGATTCTACACTTTAAAATATTACGATTTAGGTCAAGTTGCTTATATAAAAAAATTATGATATTAAGCAAGATACAGGGTGTTTAAGTGGAAATTGAAAATTTTATTTTTCGCTATAACTTTGATGTTTGTCAACATTTATGTACAAAAATTATTTATACATATAATTATATATTACATATAATTACATAAATATACATATAAACATATACGTATTTTAAATAAAAAATATTATTATTATTGAGTTAATGAATAAAAAATATTAAAGATACATTACTTAAACAAAAAAAGGTATACCTACTTGTTAATATCTTCAAATCTCAATAGTTTTCGGGAAAATCGCTTTTTAGAAATCTACTACATAAATCTGATTTATCGCAATTACTCCAGGCAACGATTAATTTATATTTTATTTATATTTTATATAATATAATAAATTGTAATATATATTTATATTACAATTTATTTATATTTTTTATAAAATGATTTTATTGATTTATTGGAAGAATTGTCATCAAACTTAAGGCTAAATATGTGGTTTATACAAGATGGTACACTTATACGTTACAGAAAGAGAAAGGGAAGTAAGAACAGTATTTAAAATCAACTTTCCTGAACGTTAGATTATTCGTGGTAGTCATATTCCTTGGTCATGTGGTGAGATAATAATGTAATTATTTATTGTAAATCTATTGGGAATTGTATCAACTAGGTCTTTACAGAATTCAGTGGTGGAACTATCCCATATTTCTTGTAGTTTAGCACGTAGTTGGGGCACAATACGCCGAGAGTTATTTCTTCGTCGTTGTTTCATTTTGCGCCAAAGTATCTCTATTGGATTAAGATACGGGCTGCTAGAAGGATGTGACAAAACTTTAAGGTCATGTTTTCCCATCCATTTCTTAATATTTGGCTGCGTTTATTATGCCTTCACTGTAATGTTCCCAAACCATTAGCCGACATACAACCCCACACCATGATACCTTGTGGATACATTACAGTCCTTTTAAAATAATCTCAATAATTTTGAGATAATTTCGATATTGTTTCGTCGCTATGGATAACTTTGTCCCAGTTATGTTTGGTCCACAAAAGTTTTGATTTAGCTGAAATATAACGATTCCGATTTTTAGTTTTCGTCAACAATGGTTTTTCTTTGGCCTACTCGAATAAATCAAAAAATAGAAAATTTATATTGCCTGAGAAGAACATCAAACATAACTTATAAAAACTAAGATCGCTTTTGTTAATATATTTGCGACAGTATTCTCTGAAAACATTTATTCCAATTTCTCTATTTTACGTAGCAGATACATCTCGCATTGTATTTCTTCTTTCCGACTTACATATTCTAAATAAATATCTTACACTCCTTGAGAAACAGATTTTGGACGACCTGTGTTTTTGCCGCGAACATCAATACTGGTAGTTTCACCATATTTTCTTATTATTACCATCACCATCATATTATTATTATTATCAGATTTAGCCATACGGCTCACACTCCCTCTAAGGGGAAAATTCACTCATCCCAGATACCTACGGTATCAAAAGGATTGAGCTCTGGTGGGACTCTTTCCGTGTTATCGAGCCCTAGGTGACTTGGTATGTCTGAGTATCTCCAAGAAATTTTCGTACACATCTGGAGGTCGCGAGGAGCGACCTCCAGACTTTATTATTATTATTATTATCACGATCACCATCATATTATTATATATATTATTATTATATTATTACACATTATATTAAATACGGTGGTTATTACTACAGTCAATTCACTGAAAATTTCACGCATTGTTTTTTCTATATGGTACGGATGAATAATAATTTCTTGAAATTTTGGATAAGTACCTTCAATTCTGCTCCAAATTAGACAGATCTTTTGATTCAAAGGAAAGAAAAAAAATTATTATTATAAATTGGAAGTGGAGAAGTAAAAATGGACGAACTGGATATTGGACACTGGACGGTGAACGGAATCTCTCTTACCCACAAAGGGAAGGTGCTAAGACACAGTATATATAATATGTATATAAAAATCTAATTTATTTTTGTAAAAACCTTGTTCTGAATTGTTATTATTGAATATTTTATTATTTTTTGAATATTTCTAATATTACCAAAGTTTATTATATATATTTATCGATTTTTATGTCAGATTATTTTATATGGACCTGAATATTATTATTTTGTGGAGAGATGAGATCTAATTGAGTTTTTTTAAATGATATGATGGTTGGGTATTACATTAAGAGCATTAAGTCGAACATTGCAATAGACAACTGTTATCACTTAAAAAAGAATTTTGCGAAGAAGAATTATATATACTAAGGAAATATACTTAATAAATAGTAAGCAAAGTAAGTAATACTCTAGTTATTTTACTTCCATAAAATAGCTTTTTACCTGTAGGAATTTTATTACTAAAATGTAATGTAATGTAATGTAATATAATGTAATGTAATGTAATGTAATGTAATGTAATGTAATGTAATGTAATGTAATGTAATGTAATGTAATGTAATGTAATGTAATGTAATGTAATGTAATGTAATGCAATGTAATGTAATGTAATGTAATGTAATGTAATGCAATGTAATGTAATGTAATGTAATGTAATGTAATGTAATGTAATGTAATGTAATGTAATGTAATGTAATGTAATGTAATGTAATGTTAATATAATTAAAGGCGCAAGGTTAGGAAAAGATGCTAAAGCAAAAACAACTACTTTTCAACTAGGAAAAGAAGCACGAGATATATGGGTTAATACTCTAGAGAATAAAACTATGCCAGTATAAAATTTCCAAATGGAAAATGATCATGATTGTAAGTAAATAGATCCATACTAAATAATAAAATTGTATCCAAAATATCGATTTTGTAGTAGTGTACTTGGAATTTTTAATGGATATACTTTTGGTATATTACTTAGTGTTTTTAAAATTATTATAACTTCTTTATTTTTGATGTGATTTTACTTCTAATTATATGTATATTAGACAAAGAATACACGAAAATCTGCAATCATTGGATGTTTTATCCTTTCTTAGTAGAAGCGATAAATGCGACCTCCATCAAAGGGGGAAGAATGATGCAAAACATTGAGCAACCGCAATTCGAAAAAAAAAACACAACCACACTAGTAAATAGAGTATTAGGTAAAAACACGTAGGATACAAAGTGTATTGTATTTAACTCTTTGTGTCTTTTATTTTCGGACCTAGGCAGTATAAATACCAAAAGACAAATTCTAAAATGGTAACAATGAGTTAATTAGAAATAAATGCTCAAAATAAGAAAAACAGAAAATTTGAAAGAACTGGATCTAGAGGAACGAAAAATTGCTTTAGAAGAAAGAAAACTGGATTTGGAGGAAAAAAAAGCACTCAAAGATAAAATGTGGACACAGCAGAAAAAGATATTTGAAATTGAAATTAGTGAACCTAAGCAAATTTTGAGTCTTGTTGAGAACCAATAGAAGTTGTTTACAATTTTATTAGAAAGATCAAACTGTAGCAGCTTCAAATAAGTTGTTATTTTATTCATATTTATAGTTTAATTATGTTTATAGTAGATTAGTTTAAAAATAATTTTAGGTAAATAAATCTTTTTAAAGTCTTTTAGTTAGGTTTATGAGTTTTTAATTTATCATTTAGTTAAAAACCATGTTGACAATCTCACTATATCCTAAAAAAGTTATATAATATAAAACCTTTATTCACCGATAAACAAAAAATTAATTAATTTGTAGTTCAATTCAGATTTCCATTTAACTTTAATAAAAAACTATTAATAAATATTGAATTCATTTTGGAACAGACAATCAACTAGTCCAACGGTCGGCAACAAGCGGACCGCTGTCCGAATCCGGACCGCAAAAGGTTGAACTGCGGACCGAACTGCGGAATATCGATTGTTGAGTCAATCAACTTTAAAATAAAAACGCTGTTAATTTTCAAATGGGAAGTGAAATGATAAATAAACAAAAGTAATAACAATTATGTAAAAGTGGTGAAATATTGTTTTCTAATAATATTGTAGGTTTCCAAGAACTGAAATATATAAATCTGGGAAATTCTGTTCAAAATCTGGCAACTTTTAAAACACAATTTAGGGAAATAAAATTTATGGGCTTGACAACGCTGCTGCTCACCGAAAATAGGAAGTTTTTGGCAGAATGGTCTAAACAATATTGTTTTCTACTGCCTGATCGGCCGCAAGCGGTTCCGGTGTGCCTTATGTGCAATGAAAAATAAAACTGTCGCTTTAGTTACAATTGGAAATTTGAAGCGACACTACGAAACAACTCATCAGCAGTTCCACAAAAACTTTTCTCTTGGCAGTTAGGCGCGTAAAGAAAAATTTCGTGTATATCTTAATTCTTACGAAAAAAGCACAAAAATCCTAGTTCGCTGCATGAGCGACCAAGAAGAAATCCATAGAGGCAGCGTTACGTGTATGCTGGATATATAATAAACACTAAAAACCATTTTCTGATTCTGAGATAGTGGAGAAATGTATGCTGGCAGTATCTAACTCACTTTTTGAAGAAAAAAAAAGATGTTGCCTCAGCAATTCCAAGCATCTTATTGTCAGCGCGAAGTAATACACGACGAACGGAAATTTTAGCTGCGGATAATAAAAACCCTCTTCTTATCTTTTACAAAAGGCACCTTGTTACGCCATAGCACTTGACGAATCATGTGACATTGTTGATGATGAACAAATGTCTGTTTTTGCAAAATGTCTTGATATTGCGTGTCAAATTTTTAAGGAAGAGTTACTAGCTCTGATATATTGCCGCTGAAAGGTTTTACTCAAGGAGAAATTTTTATTCAAGGTTACTGATGAATTAATTTCTAAATCTAACATCAGTTATAATAAAATGATTTTGCTTTCTACTGATGGGGCCCCAGCAATAATTAACAAAGAAAAAGGTGTAGTAAAGAGGATCAGGGATAAAAAATCAAATTTAATAACATATCAGTGAATAATACACCAGTCAGCCCTTTGTGGAATCAGGAACTTAGTGCTAGACTTAAAAAAATTCATGGACAGTTTAGTGAAGTTGATTGATTTTATGAGATCTCATTCTGCTCTTCAGCACCGATATTTCAAGGAGTTTCTATCTGAATGTGATTCAGCATGTTCTGACTTACTACAACACAATAGTGCTCGTTGGTTAAGTAAAGGTCAAGTTATTAAACGTTTCTGGCTAATAAAAGAACATGTAATCTCCTTCTTACACAATATAGATATATAGGGAGCTCGGGCACATTTTCAGTAAATAACAAATAGGCGCAACATGCTGGTTGTGGCTTTTTTAAGAGATATTTTAAAATATTTCAATGCGCTAACACAGAGTTACAAGGAAATGGGAAATTAGTATGTGATCTGATACAAGCCGTGTCTGCTTTTCGTCGTAAGCTATCTTTGAAAAATATATTGCACAAAAAAAAATTTATTTAATTTCCGACCATTCTTAAATATAATAAAAATAAGGAGTATTCCGAAGAAGATATTGCGGTGTTCTCAAAATTTCCGGATGATCTTAGGAAAGAATCTGCTTCAAGATTCCAAGACTTTGCACATTCAAGCAAACTATCTTCATTTCTAAAATCACCTGTTACGATTTTAAATGTTATGGCATATAGAACTGTAAATATTTTATGACTAATTCTTTTTTATTGATTCTCGTAATTTGTAGGTCAAAATATACCTGAGCTTAGCTACCAGTTGTTTACCAGAAATCTCTAGACCCTAATTTTAGTGAGTCATCCACGTCTCGAGGTTGAAAAACGAGTCGAGCGCCTTCACCAAAATACGAGATTATTCAGGAAGTTGGCCGAAAGTTCCAGTATTTTCGACAATGGTCAGGTCAGGTCTAGGCGGTCTTACGGTTCTTTATATAAGAACGAAATTTTATTGAAGAGGTCAGTCATAAGAAGATCGGTAAACGCTGTACTTGTAACGAAACGTGAAATAAATACATTTGTAAAGTTATTTAATAAATTAGTAATTAGCTATCGTGAGTTTTAATAAATTAGATTATAGACAATAAATTAGAATAAAGACAAATAAATTCGAACTATATAAATATACAACATTTGGTGTCAGGTGTAGGGTATTTAAATAAACAAGCGGGACTTTAAATAAAAAGAAGTGAAATTGGTGAACAATGGCTACGATTTACGAGCTCACAGTTACGAATCTAAGAAGGCATCTTGAGGATAGAGAATTAGCTTCTACCGGAAAAAAGGCTGAGTTAGTCCAACGACTAAAGAATGCTTTGGAGGAAGAGGGTTTAGATCCGGAAACTTATATATTTGAAGATGCTGTCATCGCGTCAATTTCAAAATTAGAGAATAAAGTTTCTGGTGACATCGCATCGTTAGAGAACAGAGTTCATGGCGATATTTCGAAAGTTTCCTCTGATGTAGCCAAAGTCTGTGGTGATGTAGCCAAGGTTTCCTGTGATATCGCTTCTTTAGAAAGCAAAGTTTCTAACGAGATTTCTTCTTTGGAAAGCAAGGTTTCTGCTAACATCTCTAAAGTCACCTCTGAGATGTCTGCCCTCGACGATAAAATGTCTTCGTTAAAGAACCAAGTTGCTGCCGATATGTTGGCCTTCGAAGAGAAGATAAAAGAGATGGAAAGGAAGATGGAGGAAACAACGACCGCAGAGAGAGAAAACAATCCAATTATTGCAGAGACAAAAGAAGACGAGACGAAATATAAGTTGGAAACACGGCCGAAATTCGAAGGAAGCGGAGGTTATGTTCATGTCAAAGTTCCAACTTTCGACGGAAAATCGTCATGGAACAACTACATGAAACAGTTCGAATCAGCTGCAAGAGCGAATGGATGGTCAGAAAAAGAAAAGGCTGTAAACCTGACTATAGCTCTTCGAGGAGATGCCTTAGATGTGCTCCAGACCATAGCCGTAGAGGAGACGGATGATTTCGAACAACTAAAGAAGAGGTTAAATATGCGATATGGCCACGAACACTTGGAACATGTATATCAGTCGCAGCTCAAAAATCGAAGACAGAAGAAAGATGAGGCTCTTCAAGAATACGAAGTAGATATCGCCAGATTAGTGCGATATGCTTATCCAACAGCTCCCGAAGACATGATGGAAAAGTTGGCCGTTCAAACATTTATTGATGGTCTTCGTGATCATGAGATGCAAAGAACACTACGATTAGCTCGTCACAAGACGCTGGTTGATGTCTTATCCGCCGCCCTCGAATACGAGTCAGCTACGCAGGCCTCTGGCGGTTACAGTAAAGTTAGGACTGTAAAAGAGGAAGAAGATGAAGATAAACTTGACCAGCTCGTTAATATGATGAAAAGCATGACATACAAGAAAACGAAGACCATAAGATGCTGGAATTGTGGCGAAATAGGACACGTACAAAGTGCATGTAAGCATCCTAGGTACGACACAAATCAAGAAACTCACCATCAGGAAAACTAGAACGGGTCGGCCTTAGGGGGGCAGCTTCGACCCAGAACTTTTCCAAAGACCCTCTGATACTAATAGCTTCTTTGAAATGTCGTGAAGATAGTGTATATGTAGATGGAGAAATAAATGGTAAAAAGCATACGTTGTTGGTGGATACGGAGCGACCAGAAGCATTATTCGCCCGACAGTTATAAACAGCAATAAGAAACTGTTACCAACGAGGTTGCGACTGCGGACCGCTACAGGTGAAAATGCCAACATTCATGGAGAAATCCAGGTACAATTAGGAATTGGAACAGAAAAGTTCGTCCATACTGTTATAGTTGCTGACATCGAAGAGGATGTTATATTAGGAATGGACGTAATGAATACGCATGGATTCCAATTGGATTTTAAGAATAAGGTAATCAAAGTTGGTAACGAGGAGGTATTTCTCCATCCACATGATGACAACACTATGCAAGCAGCCGTTAAAGAAGATACAGTTGTGCCTGCGAGAAGTGAAACGATAATAGTAGCGCGGCTACAGGGAATTGTGGACGAAGGAACACCTGTTATGATGGAGCCTTGGAATCATGACGACGAAGTTGGCCGTGGAATCATAATTGGAAAAGAATTAGTGACTTCGGCTAAAGAAATTCCTGTGAGACTTATTAATGTCAATGACTACCCAGTGACCATCAAGAAAGAGACAAAAGTAGGAACTTGTGTACCTGTCACATCCATAATCCGTCAGACGACAACGTCTGATAATTCCAACGATAAATTTGATCAAATGGTTGCGGTTGCTGGACAGTCTCTGAATCAGATTGAGAAAAGGAAATTAAGGGAATTTCTTCGGCAGTATCGTGATATTTTCGTACCGAAAGGAGGAAAGACGGGAAGAACTACCGTTGTTAAGCATAAAATTGATACTGGTAATGCTAAGCCAATTCGTCAAACAGCTCGACGATTACCACAGGCGAAAAGAGAGGAAGCTGAAACGATTGTTCAGGAAATGAAGAAAGACGGGGTGATAGAACCTTCTACGAGCCCATGGGTCTCTCCGGTGGTCCTGGTTAAGAAGAAAGACGGAACAGCGAGGTTCTGTGTGGATTACCGTTTGCTGAACAACGTTACCAAGAAAGATAGTTATCCTCTGCCTCGGATCGATGACACATTAGACACATTGGCTGGAAGTAAATTATTTTCTACTTTGGACTTGAAGTCTGGATACTGGCAGGTAGAAATGGACCCGGTAGATAAAGAAAAGACAGCCTTCACCACAGGATCTGGATTATGGCAATTCAACGTTATGCCATTTGGACTTTGTAACGCTCCTGCGACATTTGAGAGGCTTATGGAAAATGTGCTGAGAGGGTTATCTTGGAAAACATGCCTAGTTTATCTAGACGACATAATTGTCTTGGGGGAGACATTTGAAGACCATCTGAAGAATTTAGAAAACGTTTTTAATCGGCTTAAAGCTGCCCAGTTGATGTTAAACCCCAAGAAGTGCCAGCTATTTCAAGGTAAAGTCAATTATCTGGGTCATATAGTCAGTAAAGAAGGAGTGGCCGTGGATAAGGGAAAAATCGATTCTATTAAGGAATGGCCAAAACCAACTGACAAACACCAAGTGAGAAGTTTTCTGGGACTGTGTACTTACTACCGGAGGTTTATTAAGAAGTTTGCAGATATCGCTAAACCATTAACGCGACTTACAGAGGAAGCAAGAGAATACCGCTGGGATGTAGACTGCCAGAATGCCTTTGAAACCTTAAAAAAGCATTTAATCACAGCACCAATTTTAGGGTATCCACTGCCAGAAGGAGAGTTCATCTTAGATACAGATGCAAGTAATGTGGGAATTGGAGGAGTGCTGTCTCAGATTCAAGGAGGCCAGGAAAGAGTCCTTGGATATTTTAGTAAAGTTTTCTCAAAACCTGAGCGAAATTATTGCGTCACGAGAAGAGAACTTCTGGCAGTAGTGAAATCAGTAGAGCACTTCTATCAATACCTCTATGGAAGGAAGTTTTTAATCCGAACCGACCATGCCGCCCTTAAGTGGTTGATGCAGTTTAAGAATCCAGAGGGTCAGATAGCCAGGTGGATCGAACGACTCCAAGAATATGATTTTAAGATTGAGCACCGGGCCGGAGTTAGCCACCGAAACGCTGATTCTCTTTCCAGAAGGCCATGCCCAGCAGAGTGTTCTCACTGCAACAAAACGGAATCCAAGGAAGCAGCAGTGCTAAGAACGACGGTGGTCCACGACGACTGGACGCCTACCAAGATCAGGGAAGAACAAGAGAGAGATCCAGTTATACAGAAAATCCGAAAATGGAAAGAGGAAAACCGTCGACCACCTTGGCAAGAAATATCGAACCTAGGCTCAGTAGTTAAGACGTATTGGGCCCAGTGGGACTCATTTATCATGGAAGATGGCTTGCTCAAACGAGTCCTGGAAAATGATGACGGTTCAGAGAAGAGAAGACAGTTGGTGATTCCAAAGAGCAGAATAGCCGAAGTACTTCGTCAGTTACACGACAGTCCATCAGGAGGGCATTTTGGTGTGAAGAAGACCCTTCAGCGAATTCGGGAACGGTTTTATTGGATGAACAGTTCCGACGATGTAAAAGACTGGTGTAAGAAATGTACTATTTGTGCTACGAGTAACGGGACTTATCGAAAAAGGAGAGCTCCTATGAGACAATATAATGTTGGAAGCCCGTTTGAAAGAATAGCTTTGGACATTGCTGGGCCGTTTCCAGAAAGTGATAATGGAGGCAAGTACATGTTGGTAGTAATGGATTACTTCACTAAGTGGGTCGAGATTTACGCACTTCCAGACCAGAAGGCGGCCACCGTTGCAGATAAGTTGATCCAAGAATATATCAGCCGATTTGGAGTGCCTTTGGAGATCCATAGTGACCAAGGCAGGAACTTCGAAAGCGATTTATTCCAAGGAATATGTGATAGACTAGGTATGAAGAAAACAAGGACTACGGCTTATCATCCGCAATCGGATGGTATGGTAGAACGAATGAATAGAACAGTTGGCAAGTATTTGACAAAGATGGTGTCCGATCATCAGCGAGACTGGGACCAATATCTCCCGTTCTTCACAATGGCCTACAGATCTGCTGTTAATGAATCAACAGGCCAGACACCAGCCAAAGTCCTATTCGGACGCGAGATGCGACTACCTTGTGATCTAGAGTTTGGGTGTCGACCTGGAGAAGATGTAGCAGGTGAAGATTATGTGATCGAATTACGAAGAAGAATGGACGATGTACACGAGTTGGTCCGTTCCCATCTCCAGATCGCTAGTGACCGAATGAAGAAACGGTACGATACGCAAGCCGAAAAGGGGTGTTTTAAGAAGAACGGTAAAGTCTGGCTTTATAACCCCAAAAAGCGAAAAGGTTGTTCTCCCAAATTGCAGCAGTTTTGGGAAGGTCCATACCTCATTATGGAGAAGATCAATGATGTTATTTACCGAATAAGCAAGATTCCGAGAGGAAAGCCGATGATAGTACACCATAACCGGCTGGCGTCTTTCGAGGGTGACCACGACGTAGATGAAGAAGTGGAAGTAAACCAAGTCCAAGATGTGTCTGACCTCACGTTTGAGGAATTCATGGGTGCCTATGGAGGTACCGGTAAAGCAAGACATGGTGTTACCACTGAAGAAAGGCAAGATCTACTCGCGCTTCCCGATGACTACTCACTGGCCCTTACCATCCCGGCCAGTATCAAAGATGCACCAGGGTTGGCATCCGTCTTTCGAAGGAAGTTTGGTCGAGTTGCAGAACTTCAATGCCAAGTGCCAGCTCCTGGTAAAACCTTGAAACTTCAAGATGCATCACGTTACCTTTTCTACCTGGTAACAAAAGACACTGCCCGTGACCAACCTACCTACCGAGATGTATGGGAAGCCTTACTTCAGTTGAGAGAGCACGTACTAGAGTCCGACGTGCAAAAGTTAGCCATGCCAAAGTTGGAGTGCCGCCAATTAGATTGGAGGGTTATACGAAACATGGTGGAGGAAATCTTTAAAGACACCGAAGTCCAGGTGTTAGTCTGTTGCAATCCGCATAGTTACTGCTGCGGAGAGAAAACCGTCCCTTGTCATTTCTATACAACTGGAAGTTGTAAAAGAGGGTCCAGTTGCCGATATCAGCATGTCGTTCCAGTTCCAGTCCCGACAAGGTTCCAGGAGGAACCATCTTTTAAGAGGGGGGCAATGTTACGATTTTAAATGTTATGGCATATAGAACTGTAAATATTTTATGACTAATTCTTTTTTATTGACTCTCGTAATTTGTAGGTCAAAATATACCTGAGCTTAGCTACCAGTTGTTTACCAGAAATCTCTAGACCCTAATTTTAGTGAGTCATCCACGTCTCGAGGTTGAAAAACGAGTCGAGCGCCTTCACCAAAATACGAGATTATTCAGGAAGTTGGCCGAAAGTTCCAGTATTTTCGACAATGGTCAGGTCAGGTCTAGGCGGTCTTACGGTTCTTTATATAAGAACGAAATTTTATTGAAGAGGTCAGTCATAAGAAGATCGGTAAACGCGTACTTGTAACGAAACGTGAAATAAATACATTTGTAAAGTTATTTAATAAATTAGTAATTAGCTATCGTGAGTTTTAATAAATTAGATTATAGACAATAAATTAGAATAAAGACAAATAAATTCGAACTATATAAATATACAACACACCATTTGAAGTTGATGCAGTGGCAGAATGGACAGATGTGGCTGCTAAGCTATTTAATCTATCAAAAGCATTACTTCAAATGGGGATTATTGAATTGAAGACCTCGGTGCCAGAACCGGGCAAGTCCATTTTTAACTGAAATTGAGTTATTGCATTTAGCATAGAAAATTTTAAGTTGCGCATATTTTAGTACAAGAATCGGGTAAATCCAACGAATATTCATTAAGTTAGCATAGCAAAGGATTTATCCGATCATCCATTACGGTGCAAGACTCAGGCAAGTCCAAAAGATATCTGATTTTAGCACCGAAATGGTCGCGTGTAGTGGGAGATGTCGGAGTAGGGATAACGCTGAATGGTCCGGTGGTACTGGTGTAGTGTTTAGGTATTTTGTTTTCAGTTGTGAGAATGTGTTAGAAAGAACAGGTTGGAATTTTGTGTTTAGTATAATACGTTTTATAATGTCGTCGGAATCAGAAATCGAGAGCGATCCTTTTCAAGATTCGGGTAGTGAATATGCTCCGAGTGATTTGGATCAACCTAGTGTAAGTCGTGGATCGAAAAGAACGGAAATTAAAACAAAAAAGTGAGTTCGCAGACGTTTGGTTCGGACAACATTAACAGAGAAGAGAGGTAGAAAACGAGTAAGAAACGAAAGTGCGTGGCAAAGAAATGTAAGGAAATCGTTAAAAGCCTGCGGAGAGGAGTATCTGAATTCAGGTTAAAAGGTTGTACCTAAAAGAACAGTGGGAATACGATGCACTTGCCGACTTAAATGTTTTGACAAAATTGACGAAACGAAAAGATTGTCTGTTCTCTCCTCTTTTAACGAATTAGGAAATAAAGGAAAGCAAGACTTATATTTGGGTGGATTGATTTCTTTAAAACCAGTGCAAAGAAAACGGCCAAAATCAGGACAAAAAAATCCAAAAGAAGTTTCATTTTCATACTAGGTATGTTTCAGCAGTTGTTTTTTACATTACTTTATTTTAGGTAGTATTTTTTCAACAAGAATTTTATTAAATCAGAACATTAATAAGTTTAATATTTGTTAGTACTACATAGTTTACAAACAAAAAATTGTCAACTTTTACAGATTTATTACCAGTCTCTTACATAGATATTTTTTGTGATAAGCTTAATCTTGATTCAAGTAAATACAATCCAACATTAAGATACTATTATGTTACGTAATGTACATAATGTACATGATGTTAGAAATGTAATATTAATATTACAATATACTGTTATACTAATAATATTTTGTTTTGTTACAGATTCGTTTTGGACATACTGAACATAAAGTCTGTAAAAAGGCGTTTTATGGTATTCATGGCGTGACCAAACATCGGGTTGATCGTCTTGCTTCATCAGTGAAAACTGGGATATCCGCCCCACCTGATATGAGAGGAAAACACATGAATCGACCTAACAAGATGCCAAAAGAAATATTGCTGAACATAAAAAATCATATAAGCAGCTTCCCAAAGCGTAGTTCCCATTATAGCCGGGAAAAAAATGGTTTCAAGTTTTTTCTGCCTGCAGAGTTAAATATTTTGACGATGCATAAGCTGTATTTGGAGAAATATGAAAATGAAGTTTTGCAGGCATTAAAAAAGGGCGAAGAAGCCCATCCAAAAGTTACCTACGACTTCTACAATCGCAGTTTTGTAATAAATCATAATATCAGTTTCGGAACTCCGAGGTCTGACACATGTCAAACTTGCGACAGATTACAAAATCTTATACTTGCCGAGATAGATCCTGAAGAGAAAAAAGCACGTCTGACTGAAAAAGATATTCATATTCGTAAATCTGAGGTGTTTTACAAAAAATTAAAAGAAGTTACCATTCTCAGTAAAGAAGATGAGTCAATCGAAGTATTATGTTTCGATTTCCAGCAGAATTTGCCTTTACCCCATGTTCCAGCAGGAGATGTGTTTTACAAAAGGCAACTTTGGGAATATAATTTTTGTATTCATTGGGGAAAATTGTGCACGTCAACTTTTTACATGTATGATGAGCAGACCGCTAAGAAAGGAAGTAACGAAGTCATATCCTTTCTTGATCATTATATAAACACATATTTGCCTGGTTCAGTAAGTAAGCTATACATTTTTTCGGACAATGCGTTTGCACAGAACAAAAATCAAACCTTAGTGACATATTTGTATACTTTGGTAAATGTAAATAAAAAAATTAGTCAAATACATCACCACTACCCCGAACCAGGGCACAGTTTTCTACTATGTGATAGGTCATTTGGACTCATAGAAAAAAATAAAAGGATGAAGGAAAGAATATATCTACTATCAGAATGGATAAAGTTAGTTCAACAAACTTCGAAAAAATTTAAGGCAGTTCCTGTAGACCAAGAGATGATCCTAAACTTTTCTGACCATTTTAAACAACTCTTTAAATCAGCCCCCAAAGGACCAAAAAAAGAAAAGTTTGCTAATCAACCTATAGGTTAATGAGGTATACAAAAAGTTATCAGTTCATCGAATGTTCTGTAAGTTTGGGATTTGTTATTTCCACAAATTTTTTTATGAACCCAAAAGGAGATATTATTGCATTCGCCATGCCTAATAATAAAGCATACTCGAAGCCCTTGGACATAAACCCTAAAAAAATTAAAGATTTAAGAGACTTAGTACGAAAATATGTACATTTAAATGACCATGGGTATTACAACCGTATGTTTGAAAATATTATGCTGAATAATGCCGCAGACCTAAATTTTGGAGATGAAAACGAAGATCCTGATGAAGGTAGTGTTAGTTACTCTTCTTATGTTTAAAATAATTATTTGATTATTATATTTTTATTTTAATTAAAACGTATCATTTGCAATAAAAAATCTAAAACAGTACATTGTTTCATTTTTATTTTTAACACGCGGGATTTTTGGAACAAAAAACAGGCAAGTCCATTGTTTCAAAACAAAATTGTTGCGTCTACAATATGAATTAAAAGTAATGATTGAATAAATAAGACTTGTCTAATGTTCCTCTAGAAGGATTAATTTAATTAAGTATAATTTATTCACATTTTCTAAAAATATTTTCGATTTCGCAACAATTTAGAAAAGTGGAGTTGCCCGGTTCTTGCACCGAGGTCTTCAATTACAAGAAGATTTGTCCTTGCACTTTTATAAATCGGTATCCGCCTAAGAATTTTGGGTCAAACATGGGCCAGCAAAATATGAAAATTGCAGACCACCTGCAATCAATTTGGCCACTATGTTTGGCTCAACGTATATGTGCGAAACGTCTTTCTCAAAAATGAATATTTTGAAAAACAAGTTAATATCGCTCGCGATTAACGGACGCCCACCTCGAAGTCACACTTCGAATTTGTTGTTCGACTCGAGAACCTGACCACAAATAACTAGTTCAAGATTGTCGGTGAAATTTTTTGCATAAGTTTACGGTCTTTTGTTTTATTATTAAGAATGTACCAAAATATTAAACAATGTTATCATTTTTTTTTCTACACCTTGTTCAAATTTTCTTCTAGTATCCGAACCCCACATAAAATTACTTGCCGATCCCTGCTAGTCTGTTGAATAAGTAATATCTAAAAAAGACTGTTATTCAGAAGTTAAATTTACACAAGTTTGGCAATTAATGGGTTAATACAATTGTAGAAGAAATAACCACTTGGCACAAAAGGTGTTTACAATCTGACTATATGCTAAAATTTTTAAAATTATATAATACAAAACAGTTCAATACTAATACAGTAGAAATTTAATAACAATTGGAAAATATTAATGCTCTAAACATGTGTCTAAATTAGGAGGAATTACATTAAAATGTGTAGAACGTTAGTTTTCATACAAAAATGTATGACACTTTATCAGTAATACTGCATATTTGTACAATTTACTAGATCTTGCAATTAAAGTTTTTAATTTTTGTGAAAATCTAGAAAAGCAAATTCTTGTACAATTTTTGTAAATTCCTGCTCAACAGTTAATCTAGTTTGGCACAAGCTGTTGACATTTTAAATGTATTTTATTGTCTCCACCTTTGTTATTCATTGGGTAATCTTGCTGAATTTGGAAAAGGGCATAGCAAAAGATTGAACAATGGATAAGCCTGATCTCCCTACAGCACAAAATTGACATTCACAAAAGTACATTTCCTTTGTAATTCCATATGGGTCATTCTACGAAAAAGTGGTAATTCTATGTCCTCCCTAGATATGTCCTAGTAGGGTTGTAAGTGGTACTTTTTCTTACACCTACAGTGTAATACCACTTATATAGGTCAATAAAAATACATCAGTTAAAACCGCAACATTACATACACCATGTAAATTGTTTCTCAAACACACCGATTTTCTCTCCCCTGCCTTGTCCCAACTGTGACTTCCTAACTTCAACTTTATTTTTTCTGAGTCTATTGCATATATTTGTACTTACTTTTTTCATAAATCGATTATGATACACCTCAACAAGCATCCCTCCACATTGAAGACAAAACATAAAATGCACCAAGAGAGTATTACCGATAAAACCTTCTGTCCACAATTTTTGTTTCTTTCCCCTGTCCCATTTCAAATCTCCCGCCCGAGTAATCAATATGGTTTCCAGTACAAATCAAAACAGCTGATCATAGACTCCATTCTGTTTTGAATCCACCAGTTGACTCGTGATGTGCATAGAGTGAGTTTGTTTTGTTTAGTGTCAACAAGTTTAAATAAAAATACAATCTTAGTTTTCGTTGCTTTCTTTCCCCGGCCACAATAAAAACTGGTAAGTTACACCTTTATCTACAATTTTTAAAAATATTCTGATTCATTTAGTGTAATAGTTCAGGGTTAACTCGATTTCTATTCTTCTTTTTCCATGTGCTTTGAGTAAAATTAAAATAACCTAACTTTTTTCTCTCCCCGCTTTTCTTTCCCCTGTCGTTTAAGAGGCAGGGGAGAGAAATAAAATGACCGGGGAAAGAATATTTTATAAAACATTTTTAAGTTGCATGCTTTCCTTTGCAGTTGTGCTTGTCTGTGCATGATATTTCATTTAACTACTTAGTCGAATCTTCTCTGTATTAACGCCGACGACTCTTTAAAACTCTGAGTCGCATTAGGTGGGTTGTTGTGTTTTAAGGGACAGGGGATAGAAATACAATGACCGGGGAAAGAACATTTTCTAAAATAATGTTATTAATACCTATCTACGCTTCATATATATATCAAGTAAGTATTATCTTTTATTTTTTTTGCAGGCTCAATAATCCTGTTGGAGTATATCCGGAAGAAAACTTCATAAATATTTGCTTAATTAAATAAATCATTATATTGTCCTAATGGCACGTGTGAAAAAACTCACTAAAGAAGAGTTGCTGGAGAGAAAAAGGGCTAGAGAACGAGAACGCTACAGACGAATAAAGTCAGATCCAGTGCAAAGTCGAATTCAACAAGAAAAGGAGAAGATAAAATATGAAAACAAAAAGAAGAAAAAACTGGTCAAATTGGTGGCAGATATGAACCCTAGAGAACATAGACAAGCAAAACGGGTGTGGAGAGAAAGAAAACAGAACACAAAAAAACGTAAGAATGCTCAAACAGAAACCAATATTGTAACTCCTCCTGATTCTGGTGAAGAAGAAAACCAAGAAATCAATGAAGAATCTGTTCAAATAAAATCAGCAAAGAAGAGAATCAGACGCGACAGAAGTAAAATAATTCAAAGGAACAAAAAACTACTGAAAGAAAATGCAATCCTAAAACGACAAAGGGATATGTATCGGAAGAGAGCCGAAAGAGCTGGGGAAAAAAATGGCCACGAAGACACTCCAAGGAAAACGGTGAAAAAACTAATGACTAGTCAAAATAAAAAAGTGATTGGTAGAAAACTATTATTTGGCGAAGCTTTGCAGGCTCAGTTGAAACATAATTTCGAACACATTCAAGAACGGCAGAAGAAATTCATGTATGTATCCTCTATTCTTGGTGATAGAACCATCCTGAAAAAATGTAATGCTATCAAGGATATCTCTTCTTTACTTCCCAGTCACTCGACAAGATATACAAGGGTAAATAATCGTCTAAAAAGAAATAAACAAAGAGCTCTAAGCTATAAAGTCAAACACAAAGTTCGCTGTTTCCTTGAAGAAGATGAAAACAGTCGATTGGCACCCGGAAAAGAGATACAAAAACTGTAAAAAAAGAGAAAAGGCAGAAAAGGTATCTTAATGATACATTAACAAACCTACATAAAAAGTTCAATGCTCAAAATTTATACAAAATCAGTTATGCATTATTTTGTCGGCTGCGGCCCTTCTGGGTGACCTACCAAAGTCCAGAACTTAGAGATACATGCCAATGTACGATCTGTGTAAATACAGATTTTGTAGTAGCAACCCTCTATCGGAACAAGATCATTAATAGCAAATGTGCTAAGGAATTTTCAACAGAGCTATCATGTCCGGATGCAAGAACAGAGTGTTTACTGCGAAAGTGCAATGAATGCAAAAACAATGTTCCTCATTACAATACATTCAACGGCTCAATGGATGTGTATTATGAAACATGGACAACACAAGAAGTAACATACAAGGACAGAAATGGACAACAAAAGAAAACTAAGCACACAATGAAATTAAGGAAGAAAATAAGTGCTTACAAACTTGTTGAACAGTTAGAAAACATGATGAACAAATTCATGGTTCATCAAGGTATCATCAGAAATCAGTATGCTGCGTTAAAGTACTTGAAGGCACATTTGCATCCAGATGAAATCTTGGTTCATATGGATTTCAGTGAGAATTATTCTTTGAAATATGCAACAGAAGTACAAAGCTTCCACTTTGGCGGGAGCCGCGAGCAAGTTTCTCTGCACACTCTCTCAGTTTCATTCAAAAATAGCATACATGATGCTTTGAAAATAAAATCGTTCTGTACATTTTCCAAAAACCTGAACCATGGACCCTCAGGAATAATAGCTCATTTAGAACCAGTGTTTTCATGGATAAGAGAACAGAAGCCAAACTTAAAAATGATACATTTTCTATCTGACGGCCCATCAAGTCAGTATAGAAATCAGTTAATGTTTTACATCTTTGGAAATATGTTGGACTCGTATTTTCCTTCACTTGTATATTCCACTTGGAATTATTATGAAACCGGACATGGAAAGGGGACCTGTGACGGTATAGGAGGCACAGTGAAAAGAACCGCAGATCGGTTAGTGGGTGAAGGTAATGATCTGAGTACTTTTGACATTCTAGTAAGCAAACTGAGGGAGAGACTTAGAAATATAACAATACATGTTATAGAAACAGATAGTATGACAACGATGGCAACTAAAATAGAAGCTTGTAGATCAAAAACTATTCCTTTTCTTGGTACAATGAAGGTGCATCAGGTTACTCAAAAGCATATCATGGGTGACCCCATAACTCTTTCTATGAAATCAATGAGTTGTTTTCAGTGTTGCAGAGACGTGGATTTAAACCCTGAACACAAAGACAGCGAGTGCCCCCACTATGAATTAGGAAAAATTAAATATCCTTCTAGAAGAACACAACTTCAAGATTATTTTAATGAGGAAGCTGAACTTATTTCTTGTGAACCACTGCTGCCTGAATTGTCTCCTAGTCCATACATTGAGCAAAACAACGTACAGGAAACACATTTGGAAAATGTAAAACCAGGAGATACCGTTTTGATAAAGATGAAGTTCAAAAATCAAGAATATCGTTATGTTTGTTCTATTTTGGAAGTACAATCTAAAGAAGAAGAAGAAGAAGAAGGTCAAGAACTGAAAGTTCAGGGATTGCGCGTTTCGAACCCCGAGAAGACTGATTTTGTCATTAGAAATAATGACATTTTCACTGTTTGTCACAAAGACGTAATTCAAATTTTACCTGCTCCTACTATTCTTCTGAAGAAGAGGGTAATAACCTATGTGTTCCCCGAATCAATCAATGTGAATGAAAAATAAATATATGCTCAGGTGTTGCATACAATTTATTTGTACTTATTGTTTTTTGTTTATTCACATAAAAGTATTATGAAAGTAAAAAAATGTTTCTTTTTAATTTGAAACACGGAATCCATTTTTGTTGTATTTTTGCAAGTTGTTTCTTGTTTTTTTCTGTTTTGTTTTGTTTGTGTTTATTTGTTCATTGGTTAAGTTTTGTTTGTACTAACTTATAAGTATGAAATAAAAATTTGTTTAATTTGTTTGTCATCATAATAAATAAACATACGCCCGTCGTGTGTATTTTCTTTCTCTCCCCTGTTTCATAAGATAAAAGTGAATTTTTTGTCATTATAAGCTATCAAGTTGAGCTATCAACTTTCTTACATGAAAATATTATGATAACACTACATATTTCACCAAGTATAATAAGTTCATTTGGAGAGATTTACATATAAAAACAATTTCTATGAGAAATTATTCTCTCCCCTGTGCTTTCTTTCTCTCCCCTGCCACCACGCACAAAGAAAATGGTCATTGCAGGCCATCTGGTAGAGCTACTGATTTGCTGACTTTGGATTATGAAATCTCTAGATGTAATCTAGATTTTATTAGCAAATTGAATTAATTTTAACACAAATTTAAAATATGTATATAGATATCTCAAATTACCACTCTTTCGTAGAATGACCCATATACATATTACGATCTTCAAAAATCCTAGTATCATGGCGGCTTTCGAAATAAGGTCCTTTTAACCTAACTATGATACCATCACGACATACAATGGACTGTTATTTAAGACAGTGCCACCTCTTATACCCCGAATAGTATTCTTCTTCGTTAATAGATGGTCGACAAATACGCCTTGCAGTTCTATCTATGAATTAAAAGTGAAACTGGAACAAACCATGAAGTGGAGATATCCAGGAGTGGCTAGTATACCTGTTGAATACAAAGCATGTGCTTATTAAAAGCTTAAAACTTTTATTTTAAAGAAGATCTTTTCGGAATAAACTCATTCCATTATCAGTTTACTAAAAGAGAGAGTAACAATACCAATATTAAAAAACAAGTAAGTTAAAATTTAAATATATAAAAAGAACACGTTGGTTTTTTACTACTTACATAAAAAGTTGTCAAAAAAACATTGTATGGCCACGTGAAATCATAGTAGAGAACTCCGTATTAAAAAACTATCCTCAAGGTGTTTATGAAGGTAAATGCAATAGACTGTTGATTTGTAGATTAATAAAAACTGAAAATGGGGGCATCTTACATTATCTATGAATTCCCAAAAATTCTGAACAGCTGCCCCTTTTGTAGCTACCGCCTGTAACAGGAATAAAAAGAATTACTTATTTTATATGATTTCTAAGCATAGAAAATATCAATATAATCTCTATAAGTACCTACCTGTGAATAGTACTAGAATTTGCCAAACCATCTCCTCAGGTCTTTCAGCCACGAGTTCTTGCGTCTTCCTACTGATCTTTTGCCCTGTACTTTTTCTTCCAGTATAACTTAAAGTCATTCATATCTTTCGCATCGCAACACATAACTCTGGTATTGCATTTTCCTCTCTTTGATTATTCTTAGTAATTATTTTTGTTTACATATGCGACGGAGTACCTCAACATTGGTAACTCTTTGTACCAATTGAATTATCAACATTCGTCTGTATATATACATCTCAAAGGCATCTATTATTTTTTCTATTTCACAGTCCATTTTATCATTTGGATTCTAAGCTGCAGACTAAGGTTTGGTCTTGTAAAAAATATTTTTATACATTGTATAATGGAATTTACCTGTTATATTATTTGACACTTGTCATACAAATATACGTTTATTGGTGTCTTTGAAAATACTAAAGTTTTAGTTATGGAAACGTTTAAATGTAAACAGAACATTTCGCTCTAGTAAACTACCGCATTTATTATATTTTGTAGTTCTTGTGCGTTGCTTGCTATTAAGATGGTATCATCAGCATATCTGATGTTGTCTATGCTGATTCCGTTAATCTTAATTCCCCTTGGACCTCGTCTAATGCTTCTCTGAATATAGACTCTGAGTATAAATTAAACAGTAGCGGTAATAAGACGCAACCCTGTCTCACTCCACGTCGAATCTGTATGTTTTCGGATGTTGTGTGGTCTATTTCAATTGTTGCCGTTTGATGCCAGTATAGTCTGGGATAATTCGCAAATCTTGTTCATCAACTCCAGTTGTTCTCAGAATTTTGATCATCTTTTGATGTTTAACGCAGTCAAATGCTTTTCGTTAGTCAATAGAACATGCATATATATCTACATTTATGTCTCAACATCGTTGCGTTAACACAATAAAAGCAGAAAGAGCCTCTCGTGTTTCCAATCCGTTTCGAAATCCGAATTGATTGTCACTCATCTGGAGCTCGCACTTTTTGTAAATTCGTGTATGGATAATTCTGAGAAAAGTTTTAAGGACATAAGACATCAAGCTTTATATTCAATAATCATCGCATTGTGAGGAATTCGATTTTTTTGGTGATGCTATGAATGTTGATTTTAGCCAGTCTGTTGGTATTTTACCTGTGTCTTATATTTTATTAAATAGTGCTGTTACTAGTCTAGGGAATGTTGATTTTAGCCAGTCTGTTGGTATTTTACCTGTGTCTTATATTTTATTAAATAGTGCTGTTACTAGTCTAGGCTTTTACTTTCATTATCTGCAATAAGCTTTAGTATTTCGACATTGATATTGTCTGAACCGGTGGCTTTTGAATCTTTCTAAGATTTTACTGCGTGAATTACGTCTTATGTCGTTATTTCTAGGCCTTTTTCATTAATTCGATTATCTGTGGATGGTGGAGAATAAGATCTATCGTCCTCAAAAAAACTTTGTATGTATTCTTTTCATCCCTCTAGTTTGTCTTCTGTGCTCATAATTATTTTGTTATTATCATTTTTTTTTAATTGTTGCTTGTCTCTTTTTGTGTCTACCTGTCATTTTTTTTACTTTTTTATGAATATTAAAGGTGTCATATTTTTGCGTCAAAGTTGTTCGATTTCGACATTTTGTTGACATTCAGTTTTTTTTTTGCCTCCCTGCATTTTTTTTACGTTCTTTGTTTTACGTTAATGAGGTCCATGATCTCTTACATTATTCATTCTTGTTGCTTGTTGTGTTTTACCAACCTGATGTCTTCTTCTTGTATCTATATTATTTCTGTTTTTACAACAGTCCAAGTTTCTTCAATATCTATCTGTACCAAGTTTTTGATCGTTTTTATTTCTTCCTCAAGCTTGATACTTATTTCTTTTTTTCTGTTTAGGGTTCTTCAGTTGTAAGATGTCTATTATTCTTGTCACTGTTTTGTTTTTAACCTTGAGAAATCTTTTAATCCAAAATCAATACTCAGTTATTGAGCAAAATAAAGTCAATTTGATTTCTAACAACTCTGTATTTTCTGTCTGCAGATGATTTCTATGTGTATAGCCTTCTAGGATGTTGTTTGAAGAAGGTATTGGCTATTAACAGATTGTTTTATACGCAGAATTGTGCAAGTCTAACTTCTCTATTATTCCTGGTACCTAGACTGTATGCTCTTATGTAGTCTCCTTCTGCACCACGATAAATTTTAGCGTTAAAGTCACTCAAGATCATCGTTATCTCATCTCTTTTTGTCAGTCGCATTATTTGATCTATGTGGTTATAAACTTTTTCGATTTCTTTGTCTGACTTATCACTTGTTGGAGTATTGACCTGAATAATATTTAGTATTTTGAGAGTTGTTTATTATTTTAATTTTGCCACTCTATCATTTAGATGGATGAAGTCTGTGACTGATTGAGCAATTGAGCAATTTTGTTTATACACTAAAATAGCAGTTCCATGTTGATATTCTGGGTCGGTTCTACCTGAATAATATATGTATCTATGTTTCGCTTTTTGTAGTCCTGAACCAGGCCATCTTACTTTACTCATCTCCAAGATGTCTATTTTCAGTCTTACCATCTCGGCTTTAGTCTTTGCCAGTTTTCCGGACATAAATAAAATGCGTATAAATAAGATGCTCTGTCCACTTTCTTGGGTAGTTGACGGGGGGATTCTTCGCACCCTTTCTCCATTTAAGGGGTGCTTCGGACTGAGGGCCATTCTCTTTTTATCGTCTGCCATTTAGATTTGTGGAAAATATAATGGGGTGATTTTCCCGTTGCCTTTATCACTAAGATAATTAATTCGTTTTTTCTTCTTCTTTAAGTGCCGTCTCCCAATCGGAGGTTGGATATCATCATCACTATCTTTACTCTATTTACTGCTGCTCTAAAGAGTTCTATAGAACTGCATTGAAAATAGTCCCTTGAATTCTTTAACCATGAAGAATTTAGAAAAAAATTTTCCTTTTTTCGAGGATGATTCAAATCCTTGATTTTATAATATTATAAGTTCAATTAATAAACAATTTGTATGTTAAATATCAAATACCTTAGTTCGAATTTTAAATTGTGGCAAAATATTTTACGCCAATATTACTTCAATAGAATGTCTTAAAGCTCCAATCTATGGACAAATAAAATAGACGAACGTAATCCGTGTACTTTTGAACTTAGTTTATTACAAAGCGAACGTAATACTGTTGTATTCCAATATCGTCACGATATCGCTGCTACTAAATTCCCAAACAATAATTTATTCTGAGTCATTCGCGCCACTTAATTTATGTTAATTTAGAGTTGCCAGTAGCAGTAATAGATATAAATCTATATTTTAAATCAAATAAGTTAAAGCTTTATACGTACAAGTCCCAATTGTGCCAATAAATTAGGAGAATAGTAGAGAGCTTGACACAACATAAATAAGGAACAGTAAGATTTTAGTCCATAAGACTAATTTGGTTAAAATTTTAAAAAGGATTTTAGATATTTATATAGTGAGTTAAAAATCAATGTGTATTGAAAACAGATGTTTTAAAAAATTCTTCTTCAATTGCCTAGTCCGTTGCGAACGTTGGCTATTAACATGGCAAATCTGATCTTGTTTGCGGTGCTTCCGAACAGTTCGACCGATGTGAGCCCGAACCACTTCCGCAAATTTTGGAGCCACGAGTGTCTTCTCCTGCCTGGCCCTCGCTTACTGTTTTTTTTTCTGGACAATCAATTGCAGCAAACGGTACTTATCCTTTCTCAATATGTGGCCTAGATATTCAAGCTTTCTTTGTTTAATTGTATTCACGATTTTTTTCTCCTTTTCGATTCTTTGGAGTACCCCTATGTTGGTGACATGTTCGGTCCAGGATATACGAAGAATCCGTCGGTACACTCACATTTCGAATGCTTCTAGTTTTGTCGTGAGCGTCTCCGTCAGTGTCCAGAACTTCACACCATACAGTAAAATCGGAAAAATGTAGCATTTAACTAGACGAATTTTTAGGGGAAGAGACAAATCCTCGCTTATGAGGAGCTTTATCATATTGGTATACATAAGATTCTACATAGTCAATTAGTATGTAACTTATCCGTAATTGTCGAGCAGGTTGTTGCTTTTAGCTTATCAATATACACTTTGTCTTCTTGAAGTTAAGGCTCAGGCCGTATTCCTCACTAACTGAATAAACTCTTTTCATTACCTGTTGTAATTCGTCTATGGTACTGGCAAGGATCACCGTGTCGTCGGCGTATCTTATATTATTCGTTAACTCGCCGTTTAATTTTATTCCTCGATTGCATTTTCCATACATTCAAGGCACAAATACACGTCCTTATCAACGTCTCTACACCGCTGTAAAAGCCCCTGGAGAGGGGCTTTTACAGCGGTGCGATCTATTAATATTTGACTCACATTTATCATATATTCTTTTATAAAAATGATCTTAGTGAACGCTTTAGTGACATGATTAAGCTTATAAGCCGGTAGTCATCACAGATCTGGGCATTTAGTTTCTTCGATATTGTAATAAATGTTGACTGCAGCCAGTTCTCCTGGATTTTACCGCTATTATATATGTTGTTAAAAAGTACAACTAGATTATCAAGGAACTGTTTGTCTGATTTACATAGGATCTTTAATATTTCGCAGAGTACATTGTCCGGACCTGCTGACTTATTGTTTTTTAGTGCTGCAATGGCATTTTCTATCTCTGATTTAAGGATTGAAGGTCTTGTTTCTCCTTCTCCATATAGGTGATCATCAGTCCTGTCAGATGCAAATAATTTTTCTATGTATGTTTTCCATGTTTCTAAGATCGTTGATGGCTCCGAGATAAGATTTTCATCGCTATCTTTTATGCTGTTGGGTGACTTATTAAATATTCTCTTGTTTGTCATTGATTTTATTTTTTTGTGTATATTGTAACTATCGTATTTTCGTTCGTATTGTTCTATTTCCCTGCATTCGTTCGAAAACCATTTTTGTTTGGCTTCTCGAATTTTCGTTCTTATGATTTTGTGGATCTGCTGGTATTTTTCTGCATTTTTATTCTTGGATTTACGTCTTTCATCCATCATACCTATTATCTCATCAGACATCTATTCTTTCTTCTTCCGTCTGTCATGTTTTAATAGAGTCGCGCATGTTGTTTAGATTGCCTCCCTCGATTAATCCCATCTCTCTATTATGTCCGACGTGTTCTCGTCACTGTCGTTTATTTTCTTTCCTAGTTGTTCTCGTACTTTTATTTGGGTTTCTGGGTTAGTGAGTTTCTTAATATCGATTGTGTTTCAATTATATCTTTTCTCGAGCCGTTTTACTTTCACAACCATTCTGTATACCAACAGATTGTGGTCCGTAGGAACGCTTTTTCGGGTACGTTTTTGATGATTTTATCATATTTTTATATCTTGTTGGTACTGCTATATAACATATCTGATTCCTGATGATCTTGTCAGGTGAGTCAGTAGATATAAATACCTACCCTCCCCATTTGAGGACGCTTTTGTATTTCAAAATGTTTTAAAAAAAATATTTGAATTTATGTAATAAATTAAATTTGAATTATTAAATTAATTAAATTTGAATATATGTAATAAATGTAACCCAGACATCACAATTTTGTACCGCTTACCATTTTTTCTACGCTAGTTTCTTTTTGGGCATTAATGGGTTAATCCAGAGGCTCGGTTAGTCGTGACTAGGATAATCGCGAGTCTATTGTAAATTAGAGCTAAACGGTTAGATAATAAAACAAGTAATAGGGTTTAAACAGTCTACACAAAAAGAAGAAAAAGAAAATAAAGATAATTAATTTTGTTTATGCTAAATTGTTTTTAAACTAATAACAAGACGAATAAAAATTATTGCAAAGTAAAAAAACTTTCTTGACGAATACGTATTCAAATATTTTGAGTAATTTCATATATTAACCGGTTAAAAAGTCGCAAGAAGAAAAATGTATTTTATGGTTTCAATTTAAGAATACAAATGTAGGTTTCGTTCAAGCGGAATGTTCTAAGATGTATCGTACGGATAACAATCAATCTTCTTTGACGGTGATTAATCCCAAGCTACATTATCCCTCGTCCCCTACTTTAGGCCGTACGAATTTTGGAAGCGATTCTATATTGCCTTTCAAAAAGCTAAAACGTACATGGTATGTGTGTTTAATGACAAAAATTTAAAACCCAGGGCGAATTTAATTAATGAAAAAGGGGATAAGGATGTTAAATGAAATGGCAAGCAAATTGAAAATTTCGAATATTAAATTTTCTGATACTAAAGTTTAACATTAGGTTAAAGTATTCCGGAGATATAAAAATTTGGACAAAGACATTTCTTCTGTATTTACTAAATATGTTAATATAAAATGGAAAAATAATAAGTAATACAAATTCTTAACAATAAAAAATATTTTAAGCCACCGCATGGTTACTTTACTTTTTCGAGTCCGGACACGACTACAGTTTTTCTGCCCAATATCGGGCTATGTCTACAGCCTTTGTATTTGCAAGCCATAAATCATCGAGGGAGCACTGTGATGGGCAAAGTCTGCATACTCTCAGGTGTTCCACGTTCTGTATTTCCCCACATTCACAGAGTGCCTCGCTATCTGTCTTGATGCCCCATTTAATGAGGTTCTGTTTTTCAGGGGCAACACCTGTGCGCATACGGTTGAGTGTCCGCCAGGTTCTCCAGTCCAGGTTCATTCCATTAGGTCGTTCTGGATGTAGGGGGAACACTTCGGGTGGTTCGACGCTGACATTTCTCATAAACCTTTTCCTTGATTTAAGTCGGCTGATTCCTGGCGGTTCGTCAAACCCGTATAATTGTTGCCGTTCATTGAAAGTTTGCCTGAACTTCTTCACATATTGTGAGGCACATCTACGGTCGTCTGGTAATGCGAATCCAGCTACCCGGTACAGTAGGTGTAGAGGGGTAGGCTTCATATAACCGGTAATGATTCTACATGTTCCATTTAACGCCGTGGTGACTTGTTGGGCGTGTTTAGATCTACCCCAGACGGGAAAAGCATATTCCCCTGTTGAGAAACATAAAGCTTCAGCTGTTGACTTCAAGACCTGTGGGTTTGCACCTCACTTGCTCCCTACAAGTTTCAGGAGAAGGTGGTTTCTCGTAGAGACCTTTTGTCTTGTGCTCCGATAGTGGAATTTATACGTTAGTGACCGGTCTAGTATCACTCTAAGATATTTGGGCCTATCAGTATGTTTCAAGCGTTGTCCCTCCCAAGAAATATTCAGTTTTACATGCGCCAGTTGGTTGTTGAGATGAAATGCACATACTTAAGTTTTAGTAGGGTTTGGCTTTAATGAGTTTTGTTTGTAGTAAGTCGACATCATGTTTAAAGCATTTTCCATTGTCGACTCTACTTGTGCGAGTGTTTTCCCCTTTACGACTATACCAAGGTCGTCAGCGTAAACAAAACTCTCAGTCTGAGGGTGCATTGGTTGGTCGTTGGTGTAGATGTTAAATAAGAAGGCGCCTGAACGCTTCCTTGAGCTAGGCCATTTTTTTGGGTTCTCCATCTACTCTTTTTTCCATGTAGCACAACGTAGAAGCGTCTATTACACAACAGTGATCTAATGATATTTACCAGGTCATAGTCAAGCACAGTGTTATAGATCTTAGTTAGCAAAGTTCTGTGGTTTATCGTATCATAGGCCGCTGTGAGGTCTATCAAGGCTACTCCTACTATCCCTTTCTGCTCAAATCAATGAAACGATGAAACAATGAAACAAATTGTCCACTTTTTTGTACGTACTCGCACTGGACAGACTGCCAATATTCTGTTAACTGCACCCATAAACTGATTGTAGTTCATGATCACCTCAGACCTATTACCCATTTCGTATTTTTTTTTACGTTTTGACCATCTTCTGCATTGATCTGTGTTGTTAGCAGCATGGTATGTTGACAGAATCGTAACAGGTTTGTTGTCCTACCAGCGAGTTATGGTATTGATTCCATCATCTCGAACCTTTGTTTCAGATGTATCGCTAGGATTTTTCATAAACTGTTTTTCTGGAGAAAAGATACAATTCCGAGGGACTTTCTTTTTACAACCGTGCCTGTTGTGGGGAACCCTCTTTCTAGTAATACATTAGCAAGTTTTATTGTCCTAAAATAGCAATAGAAGTAAAGGTGATGACCAGAAACAAAACTTTCACACAAACTAGGAATTGCTGATTCACCCAAGCCATATTTCTGTACTGTAAGCTCTGAGAATGTTGAATCACCCTGATATACTATTATTTCTCATAATAACTTATTGTGATTGGCAAGTACAAAAATCTTAACACCAAAAGGATTTGGTTTTCCTGGGCAGTATTGACGAAATCTGTAATGACCGGTGAAAGGATTTATCATTTCATTTATATTTATATCATCAGATCTTATTTGAGCATGACAACCATTTAATATACAGTTGAACAAATTTTATTTATTTTTTATTGGTCATCGATTTAATGATCAAAGACAACCTTTCAAGATGTTCTAATTATAAAAAATCGGGTTCGGTTCATAGCATTTTTGACGAGTGGGACACCATACTTTCTCGATCCATACATTCTAATTTTTGGGAGTTCTATAGCACTCCTAACGAATAGGACACCAATAAATATTTTTAACTCTTTACTTGTCAATTTTAGGTCTGTTTCTTTTCTTTTAAGGTATGTTCTATGTATTTGTTGCTACAGTCATGGTTTCCAATATGCAGTCATCAATATATTGCTTAAAAAAATTTTCAGTAGTCCATAACTTACAGTTTATATCTTTAACCTTGGCTGGTAAAGGGTACCTTTCTAGGGGAGAGAAAGTACCGGTCCATGCATCAGTTAAAACTGCTAGTGGTACTGGACTACAATTACGGCGACCTCCTACGTCTTCCTCTTGTTATAGCACCACGACTACAACTTCCCCTGATAGATCTACGAGACGTACATGTTTCTTGTGTTAGTGACGATTAGAGTAATAATACTGAGTTAAAGAGAATCTCTGAGGAATTTTATGAGGTATCCGAGTTATCTGAAGAAATTATGTAGTCAGAATAGTGATTTTTTAATTTTGGCAGTACAAAAAAGGCTTAGATTCGATTCATAAAGAAGTTCTTGTTTAGTTAGGTGCTGTATCAAATGAAACATTTCTTACGTTGCTTAAAAATCGTGCAAAACTGTTAGTATACATTAAGTCCCTATGTAATATCTACGTGACATAAAATAAAATTCACAGTAAAGGTTGAGGCTCGACCTAATATCTACGTCACCTAAAACTATTATCTGCCATATTCAAATCCTCATAAAGTTACAAAATAAAGATCGGGTAGCAAAAACTTATCATATAGATACACAATACATATAAAAATATGCATAAAAAGTGTCATAAAAAGTATCCTGCATGCTTCACTTGTTGTAGACTGTTTAACATATTTTATTTATAATAGATAAGTCCAGAAAATCAAGTACAGTAAACATATTGTAGTTTCTTGTTACAGAGGTCCATACTACTTAAAACAACTGTCAGTTGCCTGGCCGGACGAGTGTCACGAAAAGAAGCTTATTTTCCTGGGCTATATTGCTGTTTCCTACACCCAGTCTAGACTTTTTGTAACCTGTAGTAGTTTGTGCTAAATAGACCAGGTCTTCTCTTGGCTGCCTATAAGTTTTCGTCTTTTACGGTCCAGCGCCTCGCAATCGAATAATACATGTTTCACAGTTACTAGTTCATTATTACAGAGTCTTTAGTTAAGTTCTCCATGATAAATGCTTATTTTATTAAGTAATTGTCTTACTGATGTATGCCCGATTAACATTTCTCTTACTGCTCTTATTTTGTTGCTGCTCATATGAAGCAGTTCCTCTATAATTTTTCCACACAGTCCACCAATGAAGATTTTTCTATATGTTTGTTTTTTGATTCACTTTTAATATCGCTTATTGTTCTCTTTGATCTAGTCCTTTATATCCTTATGAACTGCAGCCTTTGGTATTTCCAGACTTACAGCCCGTTTGATGAATTCGTTCGAGTCTTTTTTTGCAAGTTGGTCTGCTTTATCGTTGCCTTCAGTACCCTTACATCCTGCCACCCAGACAAGCTCAACCCTGTTGCGGTTTGCCAGTTCACTTGGTACTTTGATGCAGTACCACACCAACCTAGAGGTCACTTTATGACACTGCAATGCCTTTAGTGGTTTTTAACTGTCAAACCACATATGCACTCGCTTCTATTCAAGAGCTCTCTTATCATTTCTTCACATTGTAGCATAGCATTAATATACGCTTAAAAAGGTGCAATTCTTTCCCAAGGAAAAGCTTTCGCTAATTCTTGGATTATTCAAGTATATTCCTGCCCCCACACCTTCTGTAGTTTTGAATCCATCTGTATATCAGATCTTACCCTGTTGTTTATGGTACTTTTTGTTTCTCCATACATGCCTGTCTGAAATAGACACCCTATATGAATTCTTAAAATTTTAGTTTTTTGTTATGTGATTTGGTTTAAATTTACTTTGTCACAGTCCTTGTGATACGCATATGGCCTGTCCCTTTATTACACAGTTTTAGTGATTGTTTTATTATGTAGACTCTCAATCCTGCTTTTTGTTGTATAATCAAATGCAAGGTAGGCAGGCCTAGCAGAGCCTCCATAGCTGCTGTTAAAGTAGTATGCATCTCACCAGTTATCCTCTACATGCAAGTCTTTGCACCTTGCTGAGTTTAACTTCTGTTTTTTGACTGAATTCTGTTAGTCTTATTCATTCGTTTTTAAATATCTTTTTCGAGCACACGAATTGGTCGAATCCTTTCTTAAGTGTAAATTGGTCATTCTGCAGCATACCATGCTAGTCAAGCCAAATCAAATTTTTAACATTTTATGTTGTGGGCCCATTCTTTTATATTTTGTTACATTGTCATATACAATAACAGACTTTTAATTCTTCTTATACTTTCCTGATTGTCAATACGTCAGATATAGTTTAATGTTCTTTTCTATTATTTTAAAATATTTGCAAATAAAAAAAAATAACTTTTTTTAATAACCTAAATATCTTCTTCTATCTTTTCTCTTTCGTAAGGATGTAGTAACGTCATGTAATTTGTTTGACTATTTCGGTCCAATTATCTCTCCTCTGTGCGTTTTTTTTTGCTTCGGAGAATGAGTCATGTCCTTTATTTGGTCCGACCATCGTACTGGAGATGTTCCTCTGGGTCTTTTATCCGCTACGTTACTTTAAACTGTCATTCGCTCCATGCCTTCTTTTTTTCTAGTTATATGTCCAAAATATCTTAGTATATTTTGGTTGACAGTGGTGATGAGTTTAGTTTTTATGTTAAGTTCTGCTAGAATTGAGTTACTAGTACGATAGGCCGTCCATGGTATGCGCAACATTCTACGGTAGACCCACATTTCAAATGCCATTATAAGCTTTAAATCGGCTTTTTTATTAATGCGTAATTTTGTATGTTTTGTGATGTCAGTGGTCTTCCAAATTTTGTGAGATTGGCTGTTGCCGATCTGGCCATTGTGATGCGTCGACGAATCTCGTATTCGCATCCTGCATTGTTAGTAATACCGGAGCCTAAGTAAAATAAATTGCCTGGCCACTTCGTAACCAGTTTCTTATCTCTGCTTCCGTGCTCGTCGTGTCTAGCCTATTTATAATTTGTTTCAGTTCTTCTGGTGATGACGTCAATATAACAGGCTCATCAGCATAACGTAGGTTTTATATGTTTTTTTTTTTCTCCTATCATTGCTTCACCTTACCATTCCTCAAAAACTTGACGCATACTATGTTCAACTTAAATATAATGCATTTAATTAATTAAAATAGGCAGTTTTATGGCAGGCATTATAAACAACAAATTAATCGTCAAATAAGTATCTGTGGGTTAAATTTACTATGCTAATAAATCGGGAAGTTAATTCAATTCGTTATTATAAAATAAAACTACCAAGTAAATAACTAACGGATGAATACAATATTTACTGGATCCAACAGAAAACTATTTGTAGTATCTTAGTATAATTACAGATGGCGCCATACAGAATATACATAAAAAATAAGAAAAAATATTCATTATATCATAAATATCATATTCATTCAGTTATTAGTGTTATATTTAGTTTATTTCGTAGATTTATTACCAGAGTTTAGGTAAGAAAAAGTCGACGCAATTAAGTTAATTTTATTTCTGTGACTATTTGAATGGTCAACAGTTTTTTTTTTGGAAGTTATAAATACATATATACAATAATTAAAATACTCGTAATTCTTATATTACGTTTTATTGCACCGTAAATAATTTTAAAATAAACATTTTATTTAATTAATAAATGCAGTACAAATGACAGTATTTCTTACAGCAAAATTATCTTGATTTCTTGTGACATTGTTTAAATTTTGATCTTCTGGCTCGGCGTGATTACTGCCATCTTCACTATCAGTCACCACATCATTCCTTCTTCTGCATATATTATGCAATACACAAATTGCCACTATAATTGGAATAGCTCTATTTACAGTGACTCTTAGTCCCGTAGACAAACAAGGAAACCTCCTCTTTAAGACTCCAAACATTCTTTCAATTGTATTCCGTGTACGGATTTGTGCAGAATTGTATTTCCTTTCAGCTGGCGTTTGTGGATCATGTAAGGGAGTTAAAATGTATTTTCGGCATGGATAACCACTATCTCCCAGTAAATATGTTTCACCAAACTCATTGTTTTCAAAGTGAGCACTTATCAGAGCATTATCAAATACATGACTATCGTGGGAGGAACCAGGCCATCTAGCAACTACATCCATTACATTTAAATTTGCATAACAAACCATCTGTACATTTATTGAAAAATACCCCTTTCTATTACGAAAAGTTTCAGCTGCATTCCCACCAGGTGACTCTATTCTACTGTGAGTGCTATCAATTGCACCAATAACATTTGGAAATCTGGCAATGTCGTAAAATTGTGCACAAATTTCACGTCGTTTGTGTGAAAGTCTAGGCATTTCAATAAATCTGGGTCGCAATCTTGCAATGGTGTGGCTAACTTTATGTACAATTCTAGAAACTTTGTAGCCTTTGTAATTTTGAAATGGTCCAATGGTCCAATGGACCAATATTAATTTGAAAAGACCCACAAGCAAAGAACCGAAGTGTAATTAATAGTTGATTTACAGCAGAAATAGACTTATTTCTAGCAGTCGGAGGTTTGATATCGTCTTCTTTCAAAGTTAAAATGTAGCGCACGGAATTCTTCGTTAATCTAAATCTACTCTTAAACTCTTCTTCAGTGTACATATTAATCGGATTGTTTCTGATTCTAAAAACTCGAGCCCTACGCCGCCGCCGTCTTAGAAATTGTTCTGGTTCGGACCAGTCACTATAAATACTAGATACAGTTGGAGAACTAACGTCTGACACTGATGATACTAAGGACATTTCGAAATATTATTAAATCTAAATATTTATGCATTTGAAAACAGAAACTGTTTACAATTTAAAACACAACCTTATTAACTATGTTTTCACACCAGCCGAAAACACATTGAAACTGTCATTAGTATCATATTTACTTGTTAAATAAAATTTACTTGGTAGAAAACTAACGAATTTACTTTGCGTTTATAATACGCAAATCTGTAGAGTAAATTATTTTACTTTTAAACTAAATTTTACTTGGCAAGTAAAATGTTTTATAATACCAGGTATTAATGTTTTTAAAATTGTTTAATCATTTACCAATAAAAATATTTTCAATGGTGGCTTTCTACACGGTACCGATAGCTATCAGCTTATTTTTCTTAAAAAGCAAAATATTCCACTACGCCAACAAAACTTACACAAACCCGTAAAACATCTGGCAATGTCTATAGAAAATAGGTGTTAGATAAAAATGAGCTTTCCTTATATATATCTAGTTCTAATCTGCTAAAAAAGTAGGCCCAACATATGTCTCCTTCACAAGACATCTTATTGTGAAAAGTTTTATTCTTTTCTCTAAGCGGCTCCTACAAATTGAATCAGACGCGAAAGTTGAAAGCGAAATACTTTTCAAATGAAGTTAGTGAACAGCAAAAGCGGACAATCTGTTTTCATGTCAAGATCTTTATCAACGTGGTGACTGGCATTAAATCTCTTCTTGTTAGTTGTCTTGCTAAAATGTTGATTTTTCTTAGAAATATACTATTTGTGATGTTTGAAAATCTAACCAATTTGCACTTAAAATCTTATCCAGAAGCTATACCATTCCTGGATTTCTCGTCGCCGTCAAGTTGTCTCAATTGTAAAAAATTATTCTTTAGTTGGTTTTACACAACACAAATAAAATCAAATTAAAGTGCGTCACAAATATACTAATGTAATTACAGTTATTAATTGCATATTAATAAAAATATATTAGAAATTAAAACTTAAAACAGACAGGAGCTTTATGTATTTCAATTTTATATAAGTGAGATGGAATGCAACTGTGGTTTATTTTAAACGAATTGTTTAAAAGTATGAAGTTTATTTTCACATTTTTTACATTGAATATTGGGTTGATTTATGGGATGCACTTGTCCATAAACCACTTACGGTTAGGGGGTCTTTCTGACCATCTTAAGTCTCAAGACGATACTTTTACTTTGTCACCGAAACAGCCAACAGTAAGCACGGGACATATTTTTTTCTTCGGATGGCGTCGTGACGCATCGAGACCAATTTTTCTACCTGCTGCAATACACACACACATATATATATATATATATATATATATATATATATATATATATATATATATATATATATATATATATATATATATATATATATATATGTGTATATATATATATATATATATATATATATATATATTATATATGTGTATATATATATATATATATATATATATATATATATATACAGTGTAGGAAAAATTTTATGGTCGGTATGGACCCTACGTGAGATGGAGTGAGAAACAGCTGTTTAAAAAGAGAGAGGTATATTAGGTACGCCCTTTATATCGCCGAATGGAAATATTAAAAAAGGGGAAATTCAACGTTGCCAAACTTATTGGTTTTATTTGACCTGTTGTCTTTTTTTGCATTTGAACAATGTTCTATCAAGAAGATAAAATGCTCAAGACAATCAAATTTGGGCGAAATTGATTTAAATGGCAGGTTACTGTTTTTTTTATTGGGAATATGCCACAAGTTTTCTTTACAATAATTGTAATATAACATTTTGATTTCCATTTCGGAAATCGTTTTATATAAATAAAATTTATTAATGTTTCGTATTTTAAGTACGATTTCCGAACTAAAAATCTAAATATCAAAATAATTTCCCAATATGAAATAATAAACAATTAAACATGCATACAATAACGCCAAATTAAAAAATATTCATACACTAATTTATTTGGCAACGTCTAGTCTAGATTGTCGTCTGGTCAAAAGATCGAGTAACGAGAAGTAGAGGTGGGTCGTGCTAGTTTATCGTTAACAGCGTAGGAGCAAAATTTCGGGGCAAAGTTTTTTAAATGCATTAATTTTTTTCGAATCCTGAGAAAACTAATAAATATTTTTGTAAAAATTAAACGCAGAATGAAACAATACATTATTACCGAGAGCTGAAAGTCCCTGAAAACTTCTATAATGTTTATTTTAATAAGTTATAGGGATGAAAAAAAAAACAAAATTTAGTGTGATTTTTAATTTCAAATATCTCATTAAAAAAACTTTTTGTTTATTCTAAGGGACCTTCGGCCCTCGGTAATAATGTAATCTTTCATTCTGCATTTAAATTTTTCAAAAATATTTGTTAGTTTTCTCAGGATTCCAAAAAAATTTAAATTTTTTTGAATGCTAAAAAGCATTTAAAAATTTTAATTTTCATAAACAAGTAACTATGATTGTTTAAAAGTAGTTTCAAGTAAGATAGTACCTACATAAATAAACATAACGGCTATTATCGTTTATGTGTATATCTTTTGAAGTGAAAGAAACTACCTAATGATATATTTATTATAACTTGAAAAATAAACTAAACAATCATCATCATCATATAACGGGGGTCCTACGGCGATTGCCGCTTCTCGCATTTCAGCCTCCATCTTTTCCTATCTCCCCAATCTCCCTCTTCTAAGCCTCTAGATTGCATTGTTTTTGTAATTTCTCTTCTCCAGGAATTTGGTGGTCTTCCCCTTTTTCCTTCTTTCTGGCGGAACATACATTAAGGCTTTCTTTGGCCACCGCTCCTCCTCCATTCTCATCACGTGACCATACCATTGTAATTGCCTTTCTTGTATTCTATCTGAAAGAGTATCTCTAATTCCTGTACGGTTTCGTATTTCCTCATTCCTGATTCTTTCCATTCTCGATACTCGACATGACCTTCTAAGATAATCCATTTCCACAACGTCTACTTTATCTCGTTCATTCTTTGTCATCGTCCAACATTCGGCACCATATGTGGTAATTGGTTCTACAATTGCTCTGTATACGCGAAGTTTGGTATGCATCTTTATTTTATTAGACCACAGTAATGAATTCAGTATTCGGATGCATTTTTTCCCTTGGGTTATTCGGTTTTGTACATCTATCTTAACTCTGCCATCTGCTGATATGATGCTTCCTAGATATTTATACTGGTTGCAGCCTTTTATGACTGCGTTTTCAAGCCTCAGATCTGTGGTATTTCCTCCAATTTTTAAATATTCTGTTTTAAATATTCTGTTCTAAACTAAACAATACAAATAGTAAATCGGACTTACATTTACATTACACGTTATTATTAAATCGCGAATAGTCTAAATTGACATAAAAACATAAGTTTTTCTACTTTACTTCTTGTTAACCGTATTCTTTTTTATTTAAAATTAAACCAGATTTTGAACATGTGTTCACATTTACAATACTTTATGAATATAGTGGTTAAGTTAGGATATACATGGCGATGGTTTTTCCACCGTTGTAATGGACTCTCCATGCAGGTGTACGTGTAGATGAGTCATCTCCAATTAATTGATCAAAAATACACCATGGACTTAAGTCATATTTATTGGTTTCTTTTTCTTGTACTGGTTGATTTTCAATAGTACAATCTTCTTGTTCGTTAATTATAGAAGTAACCAGCTTCTTAACTTTTTGTTTTGTTCTGCACTTTAAATCGTGAATCCATAAATGTACATAATGACAATGTGCCACTCTGTTCTATCCCTCTAAATCTTTTTGCTAAACCCGATATTAGTAATTGTACTATGTCATATACTATGGATGTAAGTATGCCGTTTGCTAAAATTTTATTGCAAGATTCTTGCAGGCAGCGTACCATAACAATCACTGAACTAGCATTCAAGTATTTTTGGTCACTCATTGTACTTGTTATTTCTTTAAACGGCCGTAAAATTTGGGAAAGTTGAGAACAAATAATCCAGTGTTCTTTATTTAGATTAGGTTTAAGTCTAAGTCTGTATTATTTAATACCAATGTGGAACGGGTTGCCTCTTCTAACTCGGTCATTCTTTTTAACATGTAATAGGTGAAGTTCTTCCTAGTTTCCACGTCTTGGATTGGCCGTTTGGGAACTGTGTTCTGTTGTAATTAATACTTTAACAGCCTTTCTGAAGATAAGGTACTTTTTTGAAATGTGTTTTTTTTTGCAGAATTGTCGAAAAAAGAACTTTTTATTTTATCTATTTGTACACGACAGCATTTAAGTGCGTCCCCCACCAATAAATTTAATCATCATCATAAATCACAATCATCATAAAACAAAACATATTTAATAGCTTTGACCATATTTTAGGAATTATCAGTTACTGCAAAATTTACTTTTCGTTTTAGACCCGACTGATTAATAATTTCAGTAATCGCTGTTTTCTGGATTATGGTTTCCAGAAAAATGGCAGCAGCCTAATAAAAAAGTTTTGAATACTAAATTTTCGGTTAAATATTGTCCTGTTAATGCGAAGTAACTCTCAGTTACTCCAGATGTCCAGAGGTCAGTAGTAATACAGATATTTTCTACTTCTTTAACAACTTGCGATCTAATAATTTGCTCACTTTTGACATAACATTCCTGAAGTAATGAACCTGACAAAGTTTTTCTTGTTGGCGGTTTATATCCAGGAATCCACCCTGCAAACTTTTTAAAAGCTGGTTCTTTAACTATGGAAAATGGATGAAACGAAAAGTTTAGTTAATCTTGAAAATCAATCAGTCCAAGAAAAAGAAACTGATAAAGATTGACATGTTTAACATCTGGTATAATTTTAAATAAAAGAAGAACGCGATTAACAAGAAAAGTGGAAAAACTTATGTTTTTAAATGTCAATTTAGACGATTCGCGATTTAATAATGTGTAATGTAAATGTAACTATTTAAGTACCATTTGTATTATTTAATTTATTTTTCAAGTTACAATAAATATATCCTTCGTTAGGTTCTTTTATTTCAATACTTATACACATAAACTATAATAGCTAATATGTTTGTGTACTCGCTAATTTGAATACTGGTAAACAATCAACTAGTTACAGTTTACGAAAAACGGTTCCGATAAAAATTAAAAAAACGAGAAGACCCACCTCTAGTTTTTTAGGTATATTAGGATCGGAACCAGAGAATATCTGATCGGAACTAATCGTCTCACTAATGGGCAATGGCCAATGAGTGTTAAAAGGATTTTAGGAGGGGAGACGAAGGGGAAATATGATTGTTATCTTTGTCTAATTCGTTGAAAATATGATTTTATATCTGCGTTAGATATCCTGTTAAATTTTACCATACCGACCTTAAAATTTTACCTACACTGTATATATATATATATATATATATATATATATATATATATATATATATATATATATAGCAAAAAATACGACCGTTAATTAAATTTAAAATATATTCAATAGTTGAATAGCAGAGGTTGTGTCGGTCAATAATAGGCAAATGAAAGTCGTCAACTACTTCATTGATTTAATTGAATACGTTTCGCTTTTTTGTTTTCAAAAGCATCATCAGTTCGCTACAAACAAAAATAAAAAGATTTAAAATATAAGTAAATAACCAAACGGGTTCATACTTACAAAAACAATTTGTAGGATTTTTTAAAGATGTTAAAAACACTCTACGATAACTTAACATTAAAAAACTTTAAAACTAAACGATAGAATCAAAACAAAAAACACACAAGAAAAAACTGAAAGAGCACTATTGTTTATTTAATTTTTACCGATGGCTTCATCTCAATGTGGGTGTAAGCTCTTTCGACGATCCAACACAATAATCTCTTGGATTGTTTTCTATCGGTTGTAGGCTGTAATATTTGCACATGTGGCATGTGTCGTACATGTGTTTCTTTGGCAAGCAGTGAGATACAATTATTAAAAAAGTTAGTAAACAGAACGGGGACAGCCCTATTTTTAAAAAGGAAAGAAGAAGGGGAATTAATTTTTTTTTTATATTATTTGTTGTGTATGATGAGAGAGTGATATATCTGGCTCAAGTTGTCGATGTCGGTTCTTTTATTTAGGGATGATGGATGTTTAAGAATTTGACACATTTCAAGGATAGATCGCTTATGATAATTTTTTTGTTTGCACAGTATTTTGGTATTACTGAAGTCGATACTGTGTTTGGTTGAAATGGCATGTTGTTCAAGGGCACAGGATGGTTTTGAAATCCTAATGTCGCTTTTATGGGACGTTAGTTGACCTTGAAGAGAACGACTAGTCTGGCCAATGTAGCAGGAGTTGCACTCTGCACAGAGTATATGATAGACGACGTTAGTCTGTTCTAGAGGGGCCAATGGAGTTTTTGTCTTAGAAAATAACTTTCCTACGGTTCTGGTGTTTTTTAAAGCTATTTTGAAAGGTAAGTTTTGGAAAAGTTTGATTAGCTTGTTCGTGATTTGTGGGAAGTACGGTAGCGAAGCATATTTTATGGTTTGTTCAGGAGTGAGAGGGGACTCATTCATTTGTATTCTGTTAGAAATGGACGCTAATGTTAGCCCATTGGGTGTTTCAGTGATGGACTGCCCATAGCTTTTGGAATATAGAAACTTATTGATAATGGATGCCGGATAGGAGTTATCTATGAGAATAGACTTCAGTAGATTGAGAGCTTCTTCTTTGTAAAGCGGATGTGTCAACATGTGTACTCTAAGGCTGAGGGCTTGTACCATTTTAAGTTTATGTCTGATTGGATGTGTCGAATGGTAGTTTAAGAAACGGTTGCTAGCCATTTCTTTTCTGTACCAGGTAGTGACTAATCTGTTATCTGGAGTGCGAATAATTCGCATATCTAAAAACGGGATACTGTTCTCAACCTCCAATTCACAAGTAAATTGTAAGTGAGGATCAAAGCAGTTAAAAACTGATAAAGTGTCGTCCGTCTTGTTCGACGGAGTTGCTAAAATCAGATCGTCGACATACCGTTTTACAAAGGGAACCTGGAAATCTAACTTCTTGATACTCTCATTAATAAGATCGTCTAGAACAAAGTTGACTAGAATAGGAGAAATCGTGGATCCCATAGGAGTTCCAAAAATTTGGCGATAAAATTTGTCATTAAAAATTAAATAATTGGTGTCAAAAATCAATTTTAATAATTCGGAAAAAGTTTCCCAAGAAATCGGACTGTGGGGTTGGATTTGATTCCAATGGTTATGGAGAGAAGTTAATACGCTGTAAAGTGGAAGATTTGTGAACAAGGATACTATGTCAAAACTTACTAAGACAAAGCCTCTGGGTAGTTGATAATTGAATAGTTGAAAGAAAGAATGTGAAGTCATAAAAACTGTTAAAATTAGAAAGATTCAATATCTGGGACATTTAATGAGGGGTGAGAAGTACGTATTACTGAGGTTGATTATGCAAGGGAAGATACAAGGGAAGAGAAACCCAGGACGACGCAAAATGTCCTGGCTAAGAAATTTGAGAGAGTGGTTCGGCTGCAGCTCATTAGAATTATTCAGAAATGCGGCCAACAAAGTTAAAATAGCGATGATGATTTCCAACCTCCGCTAGGAGAAGGAACCCGAAGAAGAAGAAGAAGTTGATAATTATTAATAAATTCACTGAACTGGAAAGAATCTGTTATGTTGAAGTCATTATTATAATTGTATGCTTGTGAAAGAATGTTCGTTAGAAATTGAGCTATATTCGTGTTTGGAGCATTTATTGAAGATAATATGGGTCGCATACTTAGTTGTGGTTTGTGAATTTTGGGGAGACAGTAAAATCTAGGAGCATAGCCATTGTAATTATGGAGGGATTTGGCTAGTTTATCGTCAGTAATTTTTTTGTTTTTTAGTTCAGTGATATATCGGTTGATTTTGTTGGTGTAGGTAGAAGTGAGATTGCGAAGAAGTGGTTGATAGTATTTATTATCATCTAGGAGTTGCTGGCTCAGGTTAATGTATTGCTCTCTCATCATAAGGACTGTGGCATTACTCTCATCATACAACAACAAATAATATAAAAAAAAATTAATTCTTCTTCTTCTTTCCCTATTTTAAAATTTTTTTTTTTGTTTTTTTTTTGTTTGTTTGTTTGTTTTTTTAAGACAAAGGACGATGAAAATAAGAAAGGGAAAAGAAGGAAAAAAAAATATTCCTTTTTAAAAATAGGGCTGTCCCCGTTCTGTGTACTAACTTTTTTAATAATTGTACCTCACTGCTTGCCAAAGAAACACATGTACGACACATGCCACATGTGCAAATATGACAGCCTACAACCGATAGAAAACAATCCAAGAGATTATTGTGTTGGATCGTCGAAAGAGCTTACACCCACATTGAGATAAAGCCATCGGTAAAAATTAAATAAACAATAGTGCTCTTTCAGTTTTTTCTTGTGTGTTTTTTGTTTCGATTCTATCGTTTAGTTTTAAAGTTTTTTTATGTTAAGTTATCGTAGAGTGTTTTTAACATCTTTAAAAAAACCTACAAATTGTTTTTGTAAGTATGAACCCTTTTGGTTATTTACTTATATTTTAAATCTTTTTATTTTTATTTGTAGTGAACTGATGATGCTTTTGAAAACAAAAAAGCGAAACGTATTCAATTAAATCAATGAAGTAGTTGACGACTTTCATTTGCCTATTATTGACCGATACAAACTCTGCTATTCAACTATTGAATATATTTTATATATATATATATATATATATATATATATATATATATATATATATATTGTTATGCTATTTAAATTGTATTCTATTGCTTATTTAGAAAAGATCCTGTCTATATTTATTAAATGATCTAATCTCCAATTAATCACAATAAATCAGCATTAATTAATTACAATCTCAGGCTATTTAACTTGTACTATTTACCTTTGATCGTGGATTCAAAATATTTTCCAATTGGCTTCCTAATTGGGATAGGTAATATGACCTGAATAAAATACACAGAATTTCAACTGAAGTATATGTGAGATGTCCTTTATTTTATTGAAATTTTATATAACAATCAATCCGGTAATATTTGCAATACAATACTTTAAATATATGAGAAGTTGTTTTCTATCATGGACCCAAATGTTATTTTACATTGATTTTTAATATGTGTTATAACTAAGCTCTCTTTATAATTTTTTTTTTAAATGATCGCAAAATTAACTGTCTCTATTATTTATTCAATTTATTTAATTTATAAATGAAAACCACACTCCTGCTCTAATGAAAATTGACTGACCTTTCGTTATCTGCCGTTGCAATTCTATGGCCACGCCATAAAAAAAAAACCTTTCTCTGCTTCTGCTCCTATTTTGGTCCAGAAGACGTACACCTTTCTCCTATCTGTCCTTGTATCTGCAACCCAACAACTCGTGTAATTCTATGCAGCCTCCTTTTGAACCAATCTCCGCGCCTGTTTATAACTTCAAATGTTTCCGGCTTCGTCTGATATTAATATTCTTATAACCTTTTGGTTTTTCTATCTCTTTGTACCCCGTTCCTCACACTGATCAGCTTTTACACAGCAAATAAACACACCCGGTAAATTACGTCTTCGGGACTTCAAACAAACACAAACCACAAAGCTCCTTCCTTCTTGGGCGACGAAAACTGACTAACTCCTTTCCTCTCTCCTATCTCATAGCTAAAACCACTCCCTCCTTGCATTCAAAAATTGACCAATAAAAATCTTCTACCTCTGTCACGTATATCGTTACCAACCAACTCTCTCTATAAAACGTCATTCGGGTAATTCCAGAAAACAACATTCTTTAATTATTCTAGCTAAATCTATCTGCTTTACAAATATTTCTTACTAATAGCTACAAACGATACCTGTTTCTCAATTCAATGTCTTTTGTTAATAAACTTTTACCGATATAATCTTTCGGGGGGAAAAACCACCGCACATCCCTTTCTATTGTTTAAACACTATCTATATACACTTTTATTACGGGTAAATCCATTCCACAATAACCGACTTATTTAAATTTGTTATCGATAATATTTGAAAGTCTTGTCTCTGAGGCCTAATGAACAATTCTTTGAACAACTTAAAATACATATTTTGTCTTATACAGGATGTTTGAAAATTTATATGCCCGTGTCATTATGAAATATCAATAATTTTAATTTTTATTTAAGTAATAAAATTTGTATATCGGTTTTTTATTGCTAACAGACATTCAAAAGTACAACAAATCCCCGCCTTTGTAATCGATAAAATTTATCAATCTATGCAACTAAATTTTCTCGAGGCAAACTAAAACGCACTTCCTGTATGCTAGCTGTACTTATGCTACGTATTATCCTATCCTACTATCTACTTTATACAAATTTAAATCTTCATTCGTGATATTTATATACATCATGGATATTATAAATACCTCTGATCTTTTCAGAATCCATATGTTTCAACTCATAGCTGTTTACTCCATCTTCGTTGTTTACTATGTATGGCCCTTCGAAAACAGGCATCAATTTTGCGCAAATACCGCTCTGAAGATTTGACACTCTTAATGCTCTTACCATTACTTTGTCAACCTTTTGGAAAGTTACTGGTCTTCGTTTCCTATTATGACCCTGTCTCTGGATGTATTTCTCATTGCTTCTTCTTAATCTCCTCTGAACCGTTTCTATAACCTGTCGATACTCTCTTTGTTCTGGATCTTCCCACGGTCTTATCGGCATGACGCCTTTCATGATGTATTCTGGTGTTTCTTTCGTTACTGTACTTGGCATGGAATTTAGGTACATCTCTATTTCTCCCAATTTTCTGTCCCATCGCCGATGTTGACCATCCGTTGCAATGCGAAGAAATTTCGTTACCTCTTGTATAAATCGCTCAGAAGGATTACTTTGGGGATGCCTGATGCTTACAAAGTTCGTCTCGATTCCCCGTTCTCTAAGCTGTCCCTTGAAACGATCATTTCGGAAGTACGTTGCATTGTCTAGTAAAATTTTTCTTGGGGTTCCTACCGTAGCGATGAAATTGTCTATTTTTCTCAATATTTCTTCCCCTTTTGTGGTGCGGCAACTATATAATTTCACGTATTTTGAGAACACATCCACCATCACCAGAATATGCTTGTTCCTTTGGGTGGTCACAATTAGATCGCTTAACATGTCGATGGCTATAATGTCCAGGTTGTTCCGGGATACAATGCTCTTTGCAATATTTTCGTTTTTAAAATTCCTGCTCTTGTATTTCTGGCATACTTCGCATTTCTGTGTGATCTCTTTTGCAATGCGGTAATCTTGTCGACTGATGTAGTTTTCCCTAAACACAAGCCATACCTTTCTACTGCCAATATGTCCATTTTCCTCGTGTAGCTTCTTTATGATTTTTTCTGCCAATGTCGGTGTCACTAAATATAATTCCTTTCCGTCTATTCTCTTAAAAAATATCTCGTTTTCTAGCTCCGCTCTTCTCTTTTCTCTTTCTTCTAGGCCTTCCTGGTCGGTCCTTATCTCATTTAATGAAAATATTCCTTCGGCTTGTGTCAATATATTCAATCCCACATGTAATGTAATTGTCTCTTTTTTTCCTGTATCTTCGTCCCGTGTTAAAGCGTCAGCTATTATGTTGTCTTTCCCTTTGATGTATCGGAATTCGAAATCATACTCTTGTAAGAGCAGAATGCCTCTGTGTATTCTGTTATTTACCAATCGATTCTTCATGATGTGTATCAATGCTGCATGATCCGTTTCGATGGTGAATTTAGCTCCCAATAAGTAAAACCTTAATTTGTTTACGCAAAATAGTACACTGGCGAATTCCAACTCGGTGACACTGTATTTTCTCTCATGTGTTTTAGTCACTCGAGATATAAAACATATCGGAACCTCTTGGCCGTTTTGTATTTGCGACAACACTCCTGCAAATTTCTGTATCGACGCATCCGTACGGAGTATAAACGGCAAATTGTAAATAGGGTGATATATTTTCGTTCCTTTAGCAAATTCTTGTTTCAATATTTTGAAAGCTTCCTCTTGTTCTTCTTTCCAATTCCATTTTGTCCCTTTCTTTAACAATTTTATTAAAGGAATTTCTTTTTGGCTTAAATCGGGAATTAATTTCTTGAAATAATTTATCGTACCGAGAAACCCTCGCAATGTTTTTAGATTTGTTGGTCTTGGGTATTCGTCGATGAGCTTTACTCTGTCCTCGGCTAGACTTACAGTTTTGGTGTCAAGTTTGAAACCCAAATAAATCACTTCCTTTTGAAAAAATTGACATTTTTCAATGTTTAGTTTTAATCCCGCTGTGTCCAATTCTTTCAAAATTATTTTGATATGTTCCACATGACTCTGCATATCTTGTGAAAAAATTAATAAATCGTCGATGTAATGGACGATGAACTCTTCATGGTGATTCAAAATGGTATGCAAAGCTCGTACAAGTGCTGCACAAGCGCTTTGTAATCCAAACGGAACTACCTTAAATCGGTATACTATACCATCAATTGAAAAGGCAGTGTAGTTTCTACACTTTTCAGCCAAAGGTATTAACCAAAAACTATGCTTTAGATCAATTTTTGAGAAAATATGTGATCCCGTGATTCTTCCAAAAATTGCCTCGATATTTAACGGTGATTCATATTGTGATACTGTGTGTTGGTTGATATTTCGGGCATCTAAACAGAGTCTTAACTCTCCACTGCTCTTCTTCACCATCACAATTGGGTTAATATAGGGTGAGTCACATCTCTCAATGATTTGATCTTCCAACATTTTTTTGATTTCTTGCTTTACTTCTTGCCGATACTTATAAGGAATTGGATAAGTCTTCGATCGAAAATTTCCCAAGTTTTTCACCTCAAATGAGTGCTCGTATTTTGTGGCCACTCGGTTTTCCTCATTTATCAGCGTTTCGTAGTCTCTTAAAATTAGACGCAAATCATTTTCTTTGCCTTCTCCACATATCAATTTTTTGTCTCTCCCATCAAATTCTTCGCACATATTCACCGTGTACTCCGTGTCTTCTTCAAACACCACTGTCTCCATTGTGTCCTCTTCATTTTCCTTTGTTTTTTTTTCTGTTGGGCTCGTCTCTTCTTTTGAGGAATCCCATATGTTCTTTTCAACTGAATCCTTTTCCTTTTCTTTCATTTCCTTTGTTTCTTCTTCTGTTGGGCTCGTCTCTTCTTTTGAGGAATCCCAAGTTTTGCTTTCATTTCTTGTCAAAATCTTCCCATCTTCTTCTCCTGAGCTCGTCTCATCTTTTGAGGAATCCCAGGTTTTTTTTTCTTTGATCTTTTTCTGACCTTTTCCCCTCTTTCTTCCTTTTCCTTTGTTCGTCACCAGGTTCATTTCCACCGTTTGTTCTTTCTCTGATTCGTCCGTACTTTGTTTCTCTTGTTCCTTATCCTGTTCTTCTTCTTTTTCCTTTGTTATTTTCATCGTATTGGTTTTGAAGTCGATCACTACATGTTTTTCCGTTAATTCGTCAACGCCTACAATCATGTCATGTGACATATTCGGCATTATTACACATTGAAGTGCATACATATTTTTTTTCAATCGTACCATTACTCGTATACCTTCATTTATTGTTGCCAATGTCCGTTTATTTGCGCCCACTAAATTCACCCTAGGTATTTTATAAATTAGACTTGTTAAATTTACTTCTTCGATTAATTTTCTGTTGACCAGTGTTATTTCAGAGCCTGTGTCTATCATAATTTTAATTGGTTTCTCATTTATAAATCCATCCACAAATTTTAAATTAACTCCATTTCTCTTTTCATTGTTTCCTGCCAGTTTAATAAATTCCTTGGGGTGACAAAAAATTCCTGTTTGTTTCTTCGTTTTTAGTGAGCGCCTTCTTGAAAACACGCCTGTTGTTCTTCTGTGTTTTCTCGCCCGTCATCTTCTCTCTCATATTCATTTTCTTCTCTTTGCGTATTATTTATTTCTCTTCTGTTCTCTTTTGGTCTATCATTCCCGTATCGGTTACCGCGAGATTCCTGTTCATTCCGTGGGTTATTGTATCGGTTTCCTTGGTATGGGCGGTTATTTCTACTCTGATTTTCCCGATCCCTGTTTTCATTCCATCTCTGGGTTCTGGGTTCATAATTCTCTCTTCCGTTCGGTCTATTTTCGTATCCCTGTCTAGGTATGAATTCTCGTCTTGTATAATCTCTTCTAAAATTTTTACCTCTATCTCTATATTCTTGGTTTTCTCTTTGTCTATAATTTTCTTGCGGTCTTCTTTCTCTTCTTTCATGCCTACGTGATTCTCTCATTTGCAAAAATTGACATAAGCTATCAATGTCCTTGTAATTTTGGAGATTTATGTGGTCTTCCAAGGTATCTTCAAAGTGTCGCGATATCAACTCTACCAATTGTTCTGATGAATAATTATATTGCAAATGTTTTGCATTATTATAGAGTTGTAATGCGTACATCTTTTCTGATACGCCCATCCTCTCATGGTATTTTCCATTTTGTAACTCTTTATTTACTTGTAGTTGCTGGATTTTTCCCCAGAAATAATTTAAGAATCTTCTCTCAAAATCTTGCCAATTGTCAAATTCTTCTTCCTTGCTGACAAACCAAAGATTTGCCTCTTCTTTGAGATGGTTTCTGATGGTTTCCTTTGCTGTTGCAAACGGTCCTATGTATTTGACTTTTTCCTTTAGGATATTTATAAAAGGCACTGGGTGTAGTTTCCTTATATCCCCGCCAAATCGTACTTTTACGTCTTCTGTGCTATGTACGATAACTTCCTTTCTTTCTATTCCTCTTATCTCCATCTCTGCAATTTGTTTAAATCTCCTTTCCGTTTCTTTCCGGTCTTCTTGTAGCGCATTTTCAAATTTTATTTCTATCTGTTCTAATTCCCTTTCTTGCATACTCTGAATATCCTTCATTTTAGTTTCCATTTCTTCTCTCTGCATCTCTAGTTTCCTCTCTGTTTCACTAACTTTTTCTAAACAGACTTTTACTTCATTTTCATATTTGTCCAAACGCTTTTCCATTTTTCTATCATTTTCTTCTAATTTCTGTTCTATTGCTTGTCTTGTTTTCCGTTGGTTTTCTTCGATTTTTAGTGATGTTTCTTTTTGGTTTTCTTGTATTTGTTGTGTCTGTAATTGCATCATTGCTAATAATTTTTCTAACATCCCTGTTTCTTTTCTTTCCTCTATTATTGTAACATTTCCTTCATTATCCGATCCTTCTTCAAACATTGTTTCCTCTTCTCTGTTATCCTCCTTCCTTTCTTGCATTTTGCTTTGACTCCTTGTGGTCGACATGTTGTTTTTGTCCCCGCCAAATATAAAATTCTACTGGTCTGTTGCAACAAACGGGACTTTTCTTGTTCAAATGTAATAACTCTTGAGTACGAGTATCAAATTTCAATATCCCACAAATAAATCAAATGGTAAAATATCAAATGTCAAAATCAATCAAATAAATCAAGTATGGTAAAATTATCAAATGTAAATATCACACAAATAAATCAATTATGGTAACCTCTAAATTGTCAATATCAAGAATAAATTAATTATGGTAAATTGTATCTTAAAAAAAAATATAAATCTTCAGTGTCCTCAAATTTTACATAATATTTCACTTTATCCACGGCATATAAACTTTCAAATATCTGCTCGTCTACTCCTATCCTTTCAAATTTGCCAACTAGAAATATTTTTCAAAGCTTTACACGTTGGGGGCCATTTTGTTATGCTATTTAAATTGTATTCTATTGCTTATTTAGAAAAGATCCTGTCTATATTTATTAAATGATCTAATCTCCAATTAATCACAATAAATCAGCATTAATTAATTACAATCTCAGGCTATTTAACTTGTACTATTTACCTTTGATCGTGGATTCAAAATATTTTCCAATTGGCTTCCTAATTGGGATAGGTAATATGACCTGAATAAAATACACAGAATTTCAACTAAAGTATATGTGAGATGTCCTTTATTTTATTGAAATTTTATATAACAATCAATCCGGTAATATTTGCAATACAATACTTTAAATATATGAGAAGTTGTTTTCTATCATGGACCCAAATGTTATTTTACATTGATTTTTAATATGTGTTATAACTAAGCTCTCTTTATAATTTTTTTTTTTAAATGATCGCAAAATTAACTGTCTCTATTATTTATTCAATTTATTTAATTTATAAATGAAAACCACACTCCTGCTCTAATGAAAATTGACTGACCTTTCGTTATCTGCCGTTGCAATTCTATGGCCACGCCATAAAAAAAAACCTTTCTCTGCTTCTGCTCCTATTTTGGTCCAGAAGACGTACACCTTTCTCCTATCTGTCCTTGTATCTGCAACCCAACAACTCGTGTAATTCTATGCAGCCTCCTTTTGAACCAATCTCCGCGCCTGTTTATAACTTCAAATGTTTCCGGCTTCGTCTGATATTAATATTCTTATAACCTTTTGGTTTTTCTATCTCTTTGTACCCCGTTCCTCACACTGATCAGCTTTTACACAGCAAATAAACACACCCGGTAAATTACGTCTTCGGGACTTCAAACAAACACAAACCACAAAGCTCCTTCCTTCTTGGGCGACGAAAACTGACTAACTCCTTTCCTCTCTCCTATCTCATAGCTAAAACCACTCCCTCCTTGCATTCAAAAATTGACCAATAAAAATCTTCTACCTCTGTCACGTATATCGTTACCAACCAACTCTCTCTATAAAACGTCATTCGGGTAATTCCAGAAAACAACATTCTTTAATTATTCTAGCTAAATCTATCTGCTTTACAAATATTTCTTACTAATAGCTACAAACAATACCTGTTTCTCAATTCAATGTCTTTTGTTAATAAACTTTTACCGATATAATCTTTCGGGGGAAAAACCACCGCACATCCCTTTCTATTGTTTAAACACTTTCTATATACACTTTTATTACGGGTAAATCCATTCCACAATAACCGACTTATTTAAATTTCTTATCGATAATATTTGAAAGTCTTGTCTCTGAGGCCTAATGAACAATTCTTTGAACAACTTAAAATACATATTTTGTCTTATACAGGATGTTTGAAAATTTATATGCCCGTGTCATTATGAAATATCAATAATTTTAATTTTTATTTAAGTAATAAAATTTGTATATCGGTTTTTTATTGCTAACAGACATTCAAAAGTACAACAATATATATATATATATATATATATATATATATATATAATATATATATATATATATATATATATATATATATATATATATTTTGCATAATGTAATTTTTTTAGAATTATCCGCCAATGCTGGTGAAATCTATTTTTTTTTTTAACAAAATACTTTATTATATATACAAAGTGGCCCAAAAGTCTGGAAACGGCTAATTATCTCGTAAATTACTAGACATAATTATACAACATTTGAGATACGCCTATTTTGGGATACGGAGATTCCATATTTGGTATTTGCAATGTTGCCAGATTTTCAGTTTCTCTTATATTACTAGTAACTTTGGTTTTTCAAATATATCACCCTGTATGTTTAGTCATTATTGGAGTTTCTTATTAAATACGAGTTCAACCATATGTAACACTTATGATTTCATATACTCTGGAAGGTCTTAAATACATAAAACAGAAGTCTGGCAACGCCTAAATTGTTTCAATACATTTTTTAATACTAACTATTTTCAAATACATTAAAACGTAACAATTGATAGTTTAGAATATTTTTTAACATACTAGTTACGTTATTAAGTGTTCAAAATGTGCTCCATTTGTGAGTTGACAGCACTCTTATCGATGGTAGAATGCGTCTACCACATTTCTCCATGATTGTCTAGAAATTATTCGAGATTCATCGATAATTAATTGCCTTAGCTATGCAAGACTTGCTGGTTAAGTTTTGTAAACTGAATTTTTCAAGTATTTCTAATAAAAATAATCTTTAGGATTGAGATCGGGTGAACGTGGAGGCCATTCGATTCTACCTTGTCTACCAATTTATCGTCCGGGAAATATCTCATCTAAATAACGCCGAACATTTACACCAACCATCTGACGTTAAATTTCTTTCGATAAAAAATGGCCCAATTAAATATGTACCCACTAGAACTGACCATACATTTAATTTTTGTGGTCTTTGAGTATGGTTTTCACGCATTCAGTGTGAATTTCACACGAGTTCAGCTATTCAATACGAGTTCAACCATATGTTCACTTGATTTCATGTAGTCTGAAAGATCTTAAATACATAAAACAGTGCATTATATGTAGATTTTAATAAATTTAAATATTAGAATGGAGAATGCTCTGATTTTGACATTTGTTCACTATTTAAATTATGAACTAAAATTGACAATAGTTGTGGTTCAAAAAGTTCTGCAATTTAAATTGCTTCTCTAAAATGTCGTTCTCTAAACGGTTCTCCTATTCATAAGACGACGGTACAAAAAACTGTAAGGCGATTTGAGGAATCTGGAGAAGTAAAAGATAGATACCGATCAGGTTGCCGAAACGAGTTATCAATGACAGCAAAACTGTAGATATAAGCAAAGCTTTGTTGAAGATCCACATACATCCCCAGGCAGCGTTGCACAAGTACATGATGTAGGTCATTCTTCAGTCTTACGTTGATTACGTAAAAATAAATTTAAATCATACAAAATTAATTTATTGCAAGAATTAAGTGAAGATAACATTGGTCATAGATTAGAGTTTACTGCGGTAATAATGGATAAAATTCGAAAATTATTAAAATTTCGTTAACTAATATGTTTTTCCGATGAAGCAACTTTTACACTGTGTGGAACTGGTGTGACGTAAATTCGCACTGAAGACTGAATGTGTGAAAACCATACTCAAAGACCACAAAAATTAAATGTATGGTCAGATATAGTAGTTACTTATTCAATTGGCTCATTTTTTGTCGAAAGAAATTTAACGTCAGACAGTTGGTATAAATGTTCGGCGATATTTAGATAAGGTATTTCCTGGACGATAAATTGGTAGACAAGGTAGAATTGAATGGCCTCCACGTTCACCCGATTTCAATCCTAAAAATTATTTTTATTAGAGATATTTGAAAAATTCAGTTAACAAAACTTAACCGGCAAGTCTTGCATAGCTAAGGCAATTAATTATCGATGAATCTCGAATAATTTCTAGACAATCATGGAGAAATGTGGTAGACGCATTCTACCATCGATTAGAGTGCTGTCAACTCACATATGGAGCACATTTTGAACACTTAATAACGTAACTATTATGTTAAGAAATATTCTAAACTATCAATTGTTACGTTTTAATGTATTTGAAAATAGTTAGTATTAAAAAATTTATTGAAACAATTTAGGCGTTGCCAGACTTCGGTTTTATGTATTTATGACCTTCCAGATTACAGAAAATCATAAGTGTTACATATGGTTGAACTCGTATTGAATAGGAAATTCCAATAATGACTGAATATACAGGGTGATGTATTTGAAAAACCAAAGTTACTAATAATATAAGAAAAACAGCAAACCTGGCAACATTGTGAATATCAAATATGGAATCTCCGTATCCTAAAATAGGTGTACCTCAAATTTTGTACAATTATGATTAGCAATTTACGAGATCATTAGCCGTTTCCAGACTTTTGGGCCACTCGGTATATAAAATTATAGTTTTTGAAAAAATATGTTTTATATTTATATATATAGAAATATTGGGAGCACTTCAACTTATGTTTTAAAAAAGTTTTATTTGAAACATTATAATTTTACAAATGATGAAACTTTTGTTTTACATTCAAATTACAAATTAAAAAGAACCGTTGTTTTACAATTGAATTATAAATTAAAAAGAACATTGAAAAGTGTTTGTAGCGCCAATTTATTGATTCCGTTATGCTGTGTCTGCTTCCGGGTCATCGGTCTACTTGGGTTGCTGAGGATTATATTTCTATATTTATATTTTATATTTATATTATAAATATATTTTTTAAACTTTTAAAAATATAGTAACTAATATTTAATATGCCGTATTTCTACCTCCTGCATCAATGCAAGACTAAATACAATGTCCCATGCTTCTTATAGGTGTATTAATGTAATTCTGGTCTATGGTGCCCCATTCTTCAATCGCTGCTATTCTAATGTCTTGTGTCCTTAGGGGTGGCTGCCGGGACTGAATTTTTTGTTTGAGCATATCCCATCCGTGCTCAATGAGATTGAGGTCAGGTGAGCAAGGTGGCCATTGTAATCTGACGATATCTTCTGTCTCTAAAAAATCTGCCACATGTCTCGTACGATGAAGAGGTGCCTTGTAGTCCATAAAAAAACATTCTGAACCAGCACCTCCTCGCCACAAGCGTACAACATGCCTAAGAATGGTATCAATATAAATTTGTTTATTCATTTTACCAATAATAGGAATTAAAGGAGTTTTATTATTTAGCATAATGCCGCCCCAAAACATTATAGAGCTACCTTGATATGGGACTCTTTGGACAGCTTAGTTAAGTCTATACTGTCGATTTGGGTTTTCCCATCTGTTGTCGTGCCATTGTAAATGTTCATTGGCCCAATCCAGTCTAGTCCTTTTCTGCTCTAACGTAAGCTTTGGTACAAACAATGGTCTTCTTGCAAATCAATTCGCCGAATGTAACCTGTTTCCAATAGTCTGATCAGAAATTACAATATTATGAGCTTGCTGGAGATGTCTTCTAATAGCTGGGGCAGTGATCACATCACTCTGATTAACTCCAACCCGGATAGCACCGTCGACTTGTGTGTAGTCTTCCTCAATTAAAGTAACGATTCTAGCTCTGTTGAACTCAGATATTAATTGTCTATTCATATTGTTCACTACAAAGTGAATAAAACGAAAACCAATTTTTATAAATATCTGTTTTCGAAAACTGATAAACGTAATATGAAGCCTGAAAATCTTCGCGACGACTATAGTCCTTTTCCATCATATTGATAGCACATTATGTATGCAAATCCTCAACAGGTCAAAAAACCATAGGCGTTACCCTATACTTGTTTTGAAATAAATAAAAAAAATTCATATTTTAAGATGCTGTCAACAATTCATTATCTTTTAAAAAATCCTCTGTAAAATAAGTGTCCACTAATCTCACTATACCTTTTTTGTGCGTAAAAAACTGCATTTTAACTTCAGTACAAATTTTTAATGACACGAGTAGCTTCTTCTTCTTTGGGTACCATCTCCTCTAAGGAGGTTGGTAATCATCACGGCTATTTTTACTTTTGAGATTGCAGCTCTGAACAAGTGGAACTGCAATTATACCACTTTCTCAGATTGTTGAGTCAGGAGATGCGTCTTCTTCCAATACTTCGTTTTCCCTGTATTTTTCTCTGCATTATGGTTTGTAGCAACACATATTTATCCCCTCTCATAACGTAGCCGAGATACTGTAACTTTCTTATCTTATTCGTATTCATGATTTTCATTTCCTTTGTCATGTTTCTGAGGACCTCAACATTTGTGATTTGGTATACCCAACTTATTTTTAATATTCTTCGGTAGGTCCACATCTCGAATGCTTCAAGTCGATCGCTCACCTCTTTCTTTAAGTTCCAGACCTCCACCCCATACAGCAGCACTAAAAATACATAAGAACGTAATATTCTTATTTTGAGTTGTAAACTAAGGTCTCTACTGCATAATACTTTTCTCATCGTATTAAATGTTGCTCTAGCTTATCCAATTCTCATTTTTATTTCTTCTGTATACTCGTTATTTACATTAATAGATGTACTATCTGTATTTTTTTACTTTTTCTATTGGAACTCCTCTTATGTTTAAACTGTCTTGTTGTTGTGTTTTGAAAATTGTCATAAATTTTGTTTTATTAGCATTAAGCGTTAGTCCGCTTTCCTCACTAGCATTTACTACATTATCTAAAACTCTGTAGATCTTGTATATTCTCTGCAATTAGTATAGTATCATCGGCATATCTGATATTGTTGATGGGTCTGCCGTTGACTTTTATTCCAATTGTTACATTTTCGAATGATTTTTTAATTATTTTTTCCGAACATAGATTAAACAATAAGGGGGAGAGTATGCAACCTTGCCTTACGCCTCTTTTTATCTCTACTTCCTCCGAAGTTTCTCTGTCGACCTTGACTTTTGCTGTTTGGTTAAAGTAGAGATGAGTTATTATTCTTAAGTCTTTTTTGTCAATGTATTTCTCTTTAAGTGACTGTATAAGACCGTTGTGTCGGACCTTATCCAACGCCTTATTATAATCAATAAAACAAACATAGAGTGGTTGGTTTACATCTATACATCTTTGCATGAGGACGTTAAATCCAAATAATGCCTCTTGTGTACCCATAGCATTCCTAAATCCAAATTGGGTTTCAGTGATGTCTTGTTTCACTTTTTTTGAAAATTCTTAAATGGATAATTTTAAAGAATATTTTTAATGTGTGACTCATTAGACTAATTATACGGTGGTCATTACATTCCCTTGCATTAGGTTTTTTTGCACGAATACACGAATATCCTTGCCATTTATTCCGATATTTTTCAGTATTTACATTAATCTTACATGCTGTACTTTATCGAATGCCTTTTTGAAATCGACGAAATATGAAAATACATTATTTTTTTGGTCACGGCAATTTTTTAATAAAATGTTAAGCGCAAAAAGTGCCTCCCTGGTTCCCATAGCATTTCTAAAACCAAATTGGCTTTCTTCGAAATCTTCTTCGCATTTGCGTCTAATTATATTGTGAAGTATTCATATATTAAGAGTGTGGCTTATAAGGCTAATTTTGCATTGTGTTTTTTAGATATTGCCACAAAGATGGATTTGAGTCAATCGGTAAATTAAAAAGTCTTATTACTACTTATGTTATGATCCTCTATTAGTTTTAGCAACTCAGTTGTTTTATTATCTGGACCACAAGCTTTTCTAATTTTAGCATTATTTATAGCGTTTTCTACCTCGCATTTCATACTTTCTGGACCGTCAGTACAGTTTTGGTAGAATTCGGCAATATGATTCCTGTCATATTTAAACAACTCTGACATGTACAGCGCCATTCTTTTCTTACTTCTTGTCCATTTATAGTCTATCTCAATGTTTATCGTCTTGATTTTTACCTCATTACTGTCTTATCTCCATCTAGGTATTTTATGACAGGGCGTCAGAGGCGGACTCCAAGTAAAAATAATAATATAGCAATTTCTTTTCGAGACATCTATTTTATTGTAAAGAAAATTACATTTATTTACTAGTATTTTAAAACTTATATTCAATACTGAGTAATAACAATAAGATATTTAAACTACACTGTAAAAGTTAAAATTATTGATTATAAAATATTTATGTTTTTATTCTAATACTTATATTATTTATATTCGAACCATAACAATACGAGATTTAAACTTAATTAATAATGATTATTATTCTGTATTATTATGCTAAGATTAATCTGTTTCACTGTCGGAGACAAATCGTCGGTATACTGCGAAAACCAGGTAAATGACAAATTTTACAAAATTGAGTTAAGTATACCAAAATTCTCAGCTTTTTGCGCTCTACATACAGGTAAAATCCAATAAATGATACGACTTACCGTTGAGCAGATAATTTGTGTAATAAACAAATAAGTTACACCTGACCAACTTTTCATTTTCCAGTAAAACAATATATTGCTACTTACTTCCATAAAATTGATGTTTAGTTGCATGTAAAACTAAGTAAGCCCACATATATGATTGTCCCGGACAACAACATGTTTCTACTACTGCATACCATATTCAGTAAAAAGGTGATAAATGTCTTTAATACATTTTACATGTATAATTTAATAAAATTTCTCATTCATATCGACTAGTAAAAACTCTTAAATACATTTATTTGATTCTACCTGAAAACGGGTTGAGTGAAAATTTAGAAATGATGACTGCTAAAACCATAAATGATCTTAATGGTGTTTATGATATAATTTTTATCTGCTGATATCTGCTGTGCAGAGTTATTTGAGGATTCAGCAGATACGTGTTTGTATGTATAATATTAACAGACGGTTTTGAACTTGAACTTAGTAGAAAATAGTTTATACAAAGTTTAGTCTGTATTACCTATCTGTTTTGATTTTGTGTTACTAAAAATTATAAAACAAAGAAACAATGAATTCAAGAGCTAAAAGAATTTTATCCATGGTGAACAAACAATCCGAAAATGCCGTTAATGGTAAGTATTTTACAAATATATTATATACAATATATTATATACAATTTTATTATAAAAGTAATAAATAATACAGTGCTTCACAAAGTCAAATTGAACTGGTTGACATGCTTCTAGGTAGTAAATAACACATTGTGACAAATTTACAGAGAATTTCGAATTAAAAATTTTTGTTTCTTACCTATTTATAGGGAGTTTGGAAATAAGTTTGACCGTTATATTCTTGTTGCTTTCATGTTTAATGTTTGTATTGTACTTAATAATAATTACTTATTTTTATGAATGTTTGGGCGTATGTTGTTTGTACAACTGAAGTTGTTATTATACGATGACAATTTGGTTGGGCTATCGAAAATAAGCAATATCAGCAATAATATTCATCAGTTTCGTGTGTCCACATTATGTGAACAAATCTTAAATTTCTCTTGAGAGATCGTTTTGTACATATAAATACATATTATAATCTGAACAATACATAAGCATGTTCTCGATACATAAAAATCAATACAGAAAAATAGTTATATGGGTGTTCACAAATGCACATGTTTATATTAGGGAAAAAGTTAAAAGATTATTCTAAAGTTAAACAGACTATTAAATAATATTGAATATCTTCTATTTGTGACCAGAAAGACAGTTTTGAAATATTTTATTTTTATTAATAAGTATCAATTAGTTACTTGTTGTGCAATATCGTTTTTTTTTAGATTCCGTTGAAACTGAAGATATCAGTTCAATTCTTGATGATTCTCAGAACAATATAGCCTCAATGATGGAATCAATTTTGGATAGTGACTTCTCAGATGCGGACCCCACATATCAGCCAAGTGAAGAGGGATCACTTTCTCTAGTAAGTCTATTTGAATTACAAACAGCTGACCTTGATAGCCTAAATGATGAGACGAAAGAAATTATTGAAATAGGAGCACTCACGAACAATGTAGTGTCAACTGAAATAGCTAGTTGGATATTAGATCTACTTCTCGACAAAGTATGGAAAGATGTACGTCCACTAAAACGTTGGCGAAAAGCTAACCCAAAAGATTGGATGATAAATGTCGCAAAAAGGAGGCGTGCTGAGGGTTTACCTTATGAGATAAAAAAAAGAATAGACCAGCAAAATTGCCAAAACCTGTTAATTGTTCAGAGTGTTTTTACAAATGTGCCAGTTATTTCAGCGAAGATTACAGACAAAGACTATGTCGTGATTATTGGAGCTTAGAATATATAGGCCAGAAAAATTTTCTTATTGCACGTGTTAAAACGGAGCCACCAAAGAGAGTCGTTGCAGTTCGTCAAAGTTTAAAAAACCACGTGCATTTTCCAAAAAGTGTTACTTTTCTTTGAATGGCCAAGAGATACAGGTATGTGAGAAGTTTTTTTTCTAAGACACTTTGTATATCAGCGTCGTTAATACAAGATGTTGTAAGAAAAACTGATACTCTAGGTTTTTATGCAGATACGGATAAAAGAGGCCAGCATATACCGCCAAATAAAACAAGCCATGAATCCCGAAAAATCGTGAAGGCTCATATTGAGTCTTTCCCAACCATGGCCCCACATTATATTCGCCAAAGTTCAAAGCGTAGCTATTTGGACAAAGATTTGAGTATAAGAAAAATGTACCAACTTTATATAAATGACTGTGAGGAGAAGAAACTGAAAGGTGTTAGCGAAATTACATACCGAAGAATATTTTTTAACGACTATAATTTAAGCTTTTTCGTCCCTAAAAAAGATCAATGTTTAGTTTGTAATAAATATGATACGGCTAATCCAACTGACAAATCGGATTTAGAAAACAGTTACAGAGAACATCAGAAAAGAAAAGAAGTATGCAATCTTAAAAAACAAAATGATAAGAAAAGATCTAATGAACAACGGAATTTTGTTTCAATTACATTCGATCTACAGGCCGTACTACAGATTCCAAGTGGATTGACCGGACAACTATATTATTCCCGGAAATTATGCGTCTACAATTTGTGTGTATATGAAGCCTCATTGCCAAATGCAGCATACTGTTTTGCCTGGTCAGAAATTAACGGTAGACGAGGAAGTTCAGAAATAGGAAGCATTATACTCCACTACTTATCAAAATGTGTGCCAGAATATGTAAGTGAAATAAGTTTATTTTCTGATACTTGCGGAGGACAGAATCGTAATCAGCATGTTGCAGCCTTACTATTATGGGCTGTTCAAAACATAGAGCATTTAAATATTATTGAACACAAATTTTTAGAGTCTGGACATTCCTATATGGAAGTTGATTCTATGCACAGTAGTATCGAAACCGCTAAAAAACACAGATCTATCTATGGAATGCCAGATTACTTGTCTGTTTTTCAAAACGCAAGAGGAACTAAAAATATCAAGGTTGATGATAAAAAAGTATGTGTCGAACCATACAAATGTAAAGAATTTAAATACCACGACTTTTATGATTTAAAAAATTTGTCACATAATTTAATTAAAAATCGGACAAAAGACCAAAACGGCGAAAAAATAATGTGGTTAAAAATAAAAAGAATGAGATTCGTGAAAGGAGAGACAAACAGAATTTATTTTAATTATGATATGTCAACAAGCTTCAATTATTTCCTTACTGATACTGGACGGCAGTCAACAAGAAAAAAGCACGCCAAGTTAACTAATACAAGCAAGCTTGAAGAACTTAAGCGACTTTATGATGCACCTTTGCCAATTAGCATAGCAAAAAAGAGAGATTTGGTACAGCTATGTGATAAAGTCTGATACCGGAGGAATATCATGGGTGGTATCGCAATTTGAGAACAGGAAATGATGTAACAGACGTCTTGCCAGAGCCTGCTTTCAGTGACGAATCGGACGAGGAATCCGCATAATAATAATATTGTTACGATTATAAAAATGTTATTATTATATTCGAAATAAATTTGTTTTTTCTATAAAACTGCCTTTCATTCATATAAATAATAAGTATAACTACAAATAGCTGTTAATAAAATTTTCAGGGAAAACCAGTTAAATGTCATAAATATCGACTAATACCTTAAAACATTGCTGATACCAAGTAAAACCCTGCTATTTTGATGATAGAACTGTAAAATAATATATTTGGTATAATTATATTTGTTCTAAGTGTGTTATTTGAAGAGTAACTGATTTATTTAGATTTACAGGTAAAACCAGGTAAGTGATAGCATTTCCAGCTTAAATTTAGGTTTAATCAGCCAGGTGTCTCAACTTGTTCAAACTAATGATAGAATATCATTAAAAATATATGAATCTTTAACTAGAATATCTAAAATTAAAAAGAAGCAGGCTACTTAATTTACAATAAAAATCTAAACTTTAAAAACGTTTTTTCTCGGTTTCGGTATTCTGACATTTACCTGGTTTTCGCAGTATACCGACGAAATACGAATATTTAACTTTTACAATGTATATGCTGTGTTATGGAATACTATGCGTTTATTTCTTCTCCGGACTAACTCTTTGTTTTGGAATTAAACAGAATATATTGACATGTATAAATTTATTATATTAGAGGATGAAAATTACACTGACTGTTATTTCTTAAAACTATGAATTTATAAGTTCTGTTATCTACAATTATTTAACGATGGTTCTGGATGGATTTGAGTACAAGAGATTGGACTCAAATATTAATATTAAAATAGCAAATACGGATAGCTTATCGAACAAAGAAATAAGAGAAATAAATTATTATTATTCCATAGATACGAAGTATTAGGCGAATAAACTAGCGAAACTTATTTATTCTAAATAGGAAAATATTTATGAAGAGTATTGATTCTGATTTCTAACAGCAAATAATTATTAGTGATTATACATGAGAACTTTTCATAATTGTAAATAACATATACCAGGTGACTAAAAACTATATAGAAATACATAGATACTTTAATTATCTTACATGTGAGTAGGTAGGTACATTACACCTCCTTTTGTAAGAATGAAAATAATTGTAAAATGAATTTTCATTTAAATGGTATAAAACATTTGTATACATTATTATTTTATTTTAACACATTTAAATAGTTTCTTTTAGTCTCGATAGTCTTTCACTTCGTCTTATCGGTGTAGTCTCTGTGAAACTAGTCTCTTCACACTTTTTGGATTCACTATAATTATTGTCTTTATTATGTTTACAATCTATACTTAAATCTGTCTCATGTACATGTTTTCGTTTACTTTGACATATATTTAGTGTTAAACAATTTGTAATTTGTTGACAACTATGTGACGGATTTCTACGAAATCGTCGGTAAAAATATTTAATTATCCTGTATAAAATATAAAGTAACATACATTTTATCAAAAATAAGATTGCATAAGTGAAATAAGAACTATTTTTTATTGTGTCTGAAAAATTAATATTTGTTTCTGAGGTCATTTTCTCTAAATTATCTAGTTTATGGCTTGCTAAATTTAATGCATCTCGATCGAGATTATTTAATTGTAAGGGAACAAGGTGTAATTTGGATTCATTATTTATCTTAATATCATCACAACAGACTTCTGGAAGGGATAAATCTGGAATGATAGACTGAAAATTACTTTCTTTTGGATTTGAGACAGATATCAAAATAGTTGATCCGGTGTAAGTTTTGCAATTATTCGAAGTAGAAAAAATACCTGTGTTTGAAAGAACAATAGATATTGGCGTACTAGTCTGACAGCTTAAAGTTAAATCTGTTGGTTTGGGTAAAACATATATCCAAGAATTTGGTTTGTTTAATTTATGCCAAATTTCATATTCTGTTTGAATTATACGAGTATCGCAACTAGATGGTATGTTTGTTATTGAAGTTAACAATTCAGTTTCACAAATTGGATTAGTGTGTGTAAATCGGAAAGTATCAGGATTTTTGCAAATAAGTTTTTCTTCATCTAATGAATAACAGTCTTCTAATGTATCAATAGTAACATAAATGTTTCTATTTTCTGAAAGAACAAGATATTTGACAGATGGAAGAATAAAGGTAAGTCTCTTTAATGTTGGATGAATTATAGGAAGAGATATTAGTTTAAAAAGAGAATAAGGAGTATTACTAACCAAAGGTATACTAACCGTAATTAAAATCTTGTTATCAAAATATATATATTTAAGTAAAATGATATCGAAATATTTATGAGCATAATCGATAGTCAATGGAAATGGATAAGTCGATGTACTAGGTAAATGCGTTACCGTTTTAGATAATTCTTGAATTAGTTGCTCAGGTGTTATAACAGAAGGATGAAGGTTATTATTTCTTGCAAATAGAATAACGTTTATTAAAGTAGAATATTCTTGTTGTAATTCTGTTATAAAGAAAGTTAGTAAAGTAAAATGTTCTTCAATTTTTTGTTTTAAATCTAAATTAAAATATTTATTATTCATTTTATCTGTGTAATTGGTAATTGATTCAAAATTTTTATCAAAAATCACTTTGTTTCGGTCTAGATTTGTAATAGAGTTATTAAAATTTGCAATCGTGGCTTTTACTACATGAATTTGTTGTTTTAGTAAATCAAGAAGATGATTTTCGTTACTTTCAGCTTTGTTAATAGCATTATTGAAATTTTCAGCATCATCACTGTCTAAAGTACCGAATAAGGTCCTGAAAACAGATCCAATTGCATTAAATAGAGCGCGTTTTGGTCTAAAATGTTCATGCAGAATTATGTTTTTTAAAGTTTGTTCATCTTGAAAGAGTCTAGGTATGATTTGTCCTAAGAGTTTTAGTGAAGTATCACATAATCGTAATTCAATAAGAACTGGTTTGTTTTGACACAGTCTTAATGTTTTTTGATAGGTGAGATCTACAAAATTTAATTTGTCTGTAAAAGGTTGTAAAGGAATATGACTTAATATGTTCCAATGAGTTTCAATAAATTGAACATTTTTTATGTGTTCGTAATAGATTCCAGGTGATTTGTTGATAGGAGTATTGGTATATTTCTTGTGAATTTGTTCACTATTTGTCAGCCATATTATTGCATACCTGAAACAAAAGCATGTTTCAATCTATTCATGTGAACTTTTATTGGTTTTTTATTTACTAAAATTGTGCAATTGACAGGAGAATTTATCTCTAGAATTTTATAAGGTCCATTATAATTTTGTGTAAGTTTTTTGGTTTGACCCTTCTTTGTTTGCTCATTTTGGAGATATACTAATTGTCCTTCTAAGAAAACGGTGTCATTAATCTTTTGGTCATAATATTTTTTACTGACTACTTTAGATTCTAATAGATTCGTTTTTGCTAACTCATGAGATTTTCTAAGTTTAAGTGTTAAATTATCTAAATAATCTTCATATGTATATTTGAGTTCTACTGGTCGTATTATACTGCTAGGTAGATTAGGTGTATATCCAAATATTAGTTCATATGGTGTGAATTTGGTTGAAGTATGATTAGTTGTATTATATGAAAACATAGCAAAATCTAGCCATTCGTCCCAATCGGATTGATCAGCTTTAATATAATGTTTAAGGTAGTCTGCTAAAGTAGCGTGACTCCTTTCTAATGCAGCATTTGATTCTGGATGATAAGCAGTACAATTTATATGTCTGATTTTAAAAAGCTTGGCGATTTGAGAAAATAATTTGGAAGTAAAATCTCGGCCTTGATCAGTAACTATTATGTCGGGTTTTCCAAACTTGCAAATAAATCCACGAACCAGATTTTCAGCGATAGTCTTGGTTTCATGATTCGGAATTGCGTAAGCTTGAGAAAATTTTGTTAAGTCATCTTGTAATGTTAATATGAACTTATTACCTGACTCGGTTAAAGGTAAAGGACCTACTATATCTAAAAATATTTTTTCTAATGGATTTGAGCTTGTTGTTGTTATCTCCATGGGCTTTACGAATTTTTTTCTAACGAGTTTATTTTTCTGACAAGATTCACAGGTTTTTATAAAGTTTTTAATATCATTTTTCATATTATTCCATTTGAAATGTTTTTTTATACGATTGTATGTCCGATGAAAACCAGAGTGTCCAGCCGTAGGACTAGTGTGATTCTCTTGTAATATTGTAGTTATTTCCTCAGGTTCAGGATTTGTTAGTATATCATGATAAATGATAATAGATATATCAGTTTTTCTAAAAATAAATCTAATCATAGATCTAATTTTTCCCCAACTTAATTTATCGTAGCTAAAAGTTATTCTGGGTAGGCAAATTTTTAATATTTTATCGTTTAATAACCAGTCTCTTAATTTTATTAGGGAATTAAATATATCTTCATAAGAGGTATTGTCCCAATAATTATTTTTTATAAATATGTAATAAAAGTTTTTATTTTGATCAGAAATATATATGATGTCATTTAGTCTTGGATTTTTGGCTTTCAATTTTTCTATATGACTGAATTGTTTATTTATTTGTTTCTGAACGATCTCATTAAAATTTAAATCTACGGAAACAAACAATGCTAAATTTTGTGAAAATGATGTAATCTTTTCATTTGTTTCTTTTATATTATCATTTGTTATTAATATAGTTTCGGATTTAGATAAGAACTGTGAATAAGTGTCATTATTTTCTTTACTCATTTTGTTTATTTGTAAGGTGATTGTTGCCGGGTTTTTGTTTTCTTCGCAAATATTTGTTTCAGATATGGTTAAAGGAGGACGACTTAAACAATCAGCATTTTGATTTAATTTACCTGGTTTATAAATAATTTCATAGCTATATTCTTCTAATGCTAATCTCCACCTAACGAGTCTTGATCCGGGATCTTTTACATTAAATAGCCATGTGAGTGGTTTATGATCCGTATAAATGAAAAATTTATTTCCGTACAAATATGGTCTAAAGTGTTTAACACTCCATACAATTGCAAGTAATTCTTTTTCTGTTGTGCTATAGTTTGATTCCGCTTTGTTCAAGGTACGACTAGCATAAGCAATAGGTAAATCATCTGGTACTTTACCTTGAGAAAGTATGGACCCTATTGCATAATTACTAGCATCCGTTGTTAAGACAAAGGGTTTGGTAAAATCTGGATACTGAAGTATTGGTTCTGAACAAAGTATTGATTTCAGGTTCTCAAATGACTGTTGTTGAATGCTTGTCCAATTAAATTCAACATTTTTCCTCAGCAGTTTTGTTAAAGGTTGTGTTAAAGCACTGAAATTTTTTATAAAGCGTCTATAATAACCAGTGAGACCCAAAAAGCTCTTAATATCTTTTTGTGTTCTGGGTATAGGAAAATCTGTAACAGCACATACCTTTTTTTCGTCCGGTTTGACACCAAATTCAGTTATTAAATGTCCTAAATACATTACTTCGCGACGAAAAAATTCGCACTTATCTGGTTGTATTTTTAAGTTGAATGTAGACAATTTTTCGAATACTTCTTTTAATCTTTTATTATGATTTTCTAATGTATCGGCATGAATGACTATATCGTCGAGATAGACAAAACATCTGTAATTTTGTATTCCTGAGAGGACAGTATTCATTAGCCTTTGAAAAATACTGGGAGCATTTTTTAATCCAAATGGCATTCGTGAATATTGATAATGTCCAGACGGAGTTGAGAAAGCAGTCTTTGGAGAATCCTCAGGATCCATTTTGATCTGGTGAAATCCTGATGTTAAATCTATTGTTGAAAAATATTTTGAATGACCCAATTGGTCTAATATATCGACTATATTCGGAAGTGGAAATGAATCTCCTATAGTAATATCATTTAGTCGTCGATAGTCTATAACAATTCGCCATTTCTTCTTTGCTGAAGCATCGGCCTTTTTGGCACAACCCAAAGGGGCGAATTCCATGGCGAAGTTGATTCTTCGATAATACCTTGATCTAGCATACCTTTTATTTGAGTTTCGACTTCATGTTTGTGTACTTCAGGATACCTGTATGATTTAGTGCTAATAGGTACATTAGAATTTAAAGGAATTTTGCAAGTTATGGCATTTGTACTGGTAAGTTGATCTCCTTCCAGATAAAAGATATGATTGTACTCCTTGCAAATAGAAATTAAAGATGATTTTTCTTCACTATTTAAATGATCTGTTCTCAAGGCATTTTTTAATTTAGCAATTCTGTTAGAATTCGTATTATCTTTATAAGAAGACATTTTTCGTATATTTGCATTGTTTTGTAAATTTGGAATTTTTTCTATTGCTACTTGAATATCGTTTAATTCAACATCCGTTTCAGTAGTGTTTACGATTGAGGTTAAAAAGAAATCATTTTTTACTTTAACAACACTAGGACATAAAAATACACCTTTAAAGATTTCGCGTTCGGGACATAATCCTTCGCTTAATTCATTATTTATTACTTTAATTTGAACAATTGTTTCAGTTCTTGCGGATAGAATAGTTTTATTACTTCTTGAGTTAGAATTAGAGTTTTGATTTAGTATAAGATCGTCTGAACAGGATTTTTCTTCTGAACAAGATTTTGATTTATGATTTCGTGAAGAGTTACAAGTTTTATTTGTGCATATCTCAGTGGATTTTACACATTTTGGACTTGAATTTTCTTTGGATTTAGAGTTAGATTTAGATTGAATTGGATTGGATAGTAGTTCTTCACTACTTAAGGTTATTTGGATATCATTGGTTTCTAAATAAGAATGATCCTCTATGGATTTAGCATCATAAGGAAATATTTCATCGATATTAGAACTTGTCTCGATATTTTGATCTCTCAGAAATTCGTCATTGTCATTGTTTAATGGAAATTTTATATATTCAATTGGAATAGAACAATTTTTAAAGTTTAATTTATTTTCTTTATAATCAATTTGGCATTTATTTATTTCAAAAAAATCGCTACCTAATATACCGTCGAAATGAAGAGGAAAATCGTCTTCTACGACATAGAAAACATGAGTTTGGACAAAATCTTTTATCTTGAAATTTACGTTACAACTACATATAGTTTTATTTGGATTTAAGACATTTTTATCAATGCCTCGTAGAGTAATAGACTTAGAATAAATTTTTGGAATGTTTAGTATTTTTGAATATTTAATTAAAGAAATATCTGCGCCTGTATCGATTAGAAACTTGCAAGAGGATGGATTAGAATTATTTACTAAGGGTAAATCTACATAGGAAGTGACTGAGAAGTTGATGGTTGTGATACGGCCTGAACTGAACGAACTCCTCGAGAATCGACCGTTGGTTGTCGAGGATTCTGGAAGTTTAAAGAATTTGTTGGATTTTTGTTTTTATTGTTAAATTCGCGTTTTCTACATTCTTCTATAACGTGACCTGGTTTTTTGCAGTATCTGCAAAAACGTTGGGAAGTGTTGGTATTTTCTTTTCTTAAGTTTGGAGGAAAATCAGAATTGGAATTTGAATTTGAAGGTTTATAATTTTGATTTTGAGAATTTGACCTTTGAAGATTTGAATTAGGATATTTTGGGTTTTGAAAACTAGAATTTTGAAGATGTCTAACATTTCTATCTGAATTGTTTTTATATCGACAGTTATTTGAGGAATGGTTATTTCGTTTGCAAATATTACAGAATGGTCTGAAAATTTCTTGTCTTGATAACTGTTCTTGTTCTTCGGCAATTGCTATAGCAACAGCTCTTTCTAAGGAATCTGGATTTCGGGCTTTGATTAAAATAGAGAGGTCTTTGTTTAATCCTCTAATAAAGACATTTAGTGCTTGAGTTTTTAAGAGTTTAGTACATGCATTTCTTGCATCTGGAGATAAGTCTGGATCAAGTGTATTTATTAATTTTATATAGCAATTTTCAACTTTATTTGCAAATGACATTACATTTTCACTGGGCATCTGACGTAAGGAATGTAATTCCAATTGCCACTGACCTTCAGTTCGGCGTTCAGAATAAGCATCTAATAAGAAGTCTTTTAAATCTTTCCATTCGTCAAATGTTCTGTTTCTAGTTATGGCCCTAGCTTTATCGGTTAATTTAGTTTCTATAATGGCTAATAAGATGGGTTTGGATTGCGGATTTACTAAATTGTATGCTTTATCACAATTGTCTATGAATTCGTATAATTTTGATTTTGTACCATCAAATCTAATGAGAAGTTTTTCAGCTATTTCAATTGATACTGACATTTTATTTGAATTAGAAGTAGAAGAATTTGAAAGAGAATTTGAGTCGGGAGAAGGTATTTGTTCGTCAAATAAGTTACTTATATCAGGATATAAAGTAGACATACGTTTACAAGATTTTTAAAATATGAGACAGAATTTAAGATAGAATGTACTTACAAGTAGAATATTGTTGTTGGTCGCATAGTCTATTATTCCACGGGTTCACCTCTACTTCCGATGGAACTACAATTGGGTTATGACTGGAACTGGATTTCGAACTGGATGTACTGGACCCCAATGTAATTAGTTGTAGTGGCGATTTTTCCACACTGACAGTTTTTTTGAATGATTCCTCGAAGGAAACAAGTCAATTCAAAAATTCCTCAGCTCTCCTTCTATCAGCAATCAGAGGAACTCTGCTACTAATATCCCACGTTCTGACACCAAATTTTGTTATGGAATACTATGCGTTTATTTCTTCTCCGGACTAACTCTTTGTTTTGGAATTAAACAGAATATATTGACATGTATAAATTTATTATATTAGAGGATGAAAATTACACTGACTGTTATTTCTTAAAACTATGAATTTATAAGTTCTGTTATCTACAATTATTTAACGATGGTTCTGGATGGATTTGAGTACAAGAGATTGGACTCAAATATTAATATTAAAATAGCAAATACGGATAGCTTATCGAACAAAGAAATAAGAGAAATAAATTATTATTATTCCATAGATACGAAGTATTAGGCGAATAAACTAGCGAAACTTATTTATTCTAAATAGGAAAATATTTATGAAGAGTATTGATTCTGATTTCTAACAGCAAATAATTATTAGTGATTATACATGAGAACTTTTCATAATTGTAAATAACATATACCAGGTGACTAAAAACTATATAGAAATACATAGATACTTTAATTATCTTACATGTGAGTAGGTAGGTACATTACAGCTGTACTGAATTTTTCCAGCTTTCAACCGATATATTATTAATCCATTAGTTCCCAACGTAGCGTAAACGCAACATTTTTAATTGTATTTTTTTTTAAATATATCACTGCTTACATATATAATTTTTATTGTTACATTTTATTTAAAACAGTACATAAAATACGAATCTAATAAAATATTTAGAAATAATTGAAAAGGTAGGTATATATTTTTTTATTTAGTCAATATTGAAAAAATAGAAATTTTCTTTTCATATTTTTGTTGATATAATTTGCGTACTAAACATAAAATTATATTTCTAAAATTATCAATTTATATTGATATATCTATCACTTCCAGGCAGAAAAAAACTTAGTGATTTCCGGTCTCATCGTTTAGACAATGCTCAACAAGATATGATAAGAAGAAAAATATATTCCCTCTATGAAAACCAGATTGTTCCTACTTTGAATACACTTAAATTGAAGTTAGAAGAAGATGAAACAAATATATATATTAGCCGTGCCATCCTCCATAAAGTCATTTCTACAATGGGTTTTTAAACATCGTAAGATAGACAAAAAACAGTTTTAATGGAATCACAAAGATTGCGTACGTGGAGATATAGTTATCTCTCTGACATTAGTAAATATAGATTAGCAAATAGATCTATTATTTACCTGGATGAAACATGGTTCGATTCACACGATACAGTACAAAAAGGATCAATCGATTCTAGTAGAAACTGCTAGACGAAAGCACCTTCAAATAAAGGAAAACGCATAACAATAATTCACGCTGGTTCGGAAGACGGAAGGGTCCCAAACTGCTTGCTTTTTCTGCGAAGAATATCAAAGACTCTAGCTTGGACTACCATTAAGATACACGAGGAGAACTTTTTGAAAACTGGTTTCAAAATTATCTTTTAAAAAATATCCCTAACAATAGTGTCATTGTAATGGATAACGTAAGCTATCACAGTCGTCAGCTTCAAAAAGCTCCAAACAGAGCGAGTAAAAAGTGAAATTCAGGAGAATTTGATAGAAAATGATATTTATTTTGAATCTAGTTACAAGAAAAAGCAACTACTGGAAGTATGTGACAACTTAGTAGAACAGATGGGACACACTGTGTTACGTCTTCCTCCATACCATTGTGTATTCAAGCCCCTTTGAACATAGGTGGCACCAAGTAAAAGCAAAGGTAAGAGCGGAAAATGTCTCTCCTACCCTGAGTGCGACTGTCATAGAGTTGAATAAAACTGTTATAAATAATATATCGGTTGAAAGCTGAAAAAATTCTGTACAGCATATTGTAAAAGTTGAACATTCTTATTTGTTTACGCAACGTTTTAATATACAGCCCATTGTAATTAATCTAAATGATGACTCCGACAGTGAAACAGAATTGATCTTAGAATAACAACATAGAATAATAATCAATATTAATTTGGTTTAAATCTCGTATTGTTATGTTTCGAATATAAATAATATAAGTATTAGAATAACAATATAGATATTTAATAATCATTAAGTTTTAACTCTTACAGTGTAGTTTAAATATCTCATTGTTATCACTCAGTATTAAATATAAGTTTTAAAATACTATTAAATAAATGTAATTTTCTTACAATAAAATAGATGCCTCGAAAAGAAATTGCTATATTATTATTTTTACTAGGGGTCCGCCTCTAATGCCCTGTCATAAAATACCTAGATGGAGATAAGACAATAATCAGGTAAAATTCAAGACGATAAACATTGAGACAGACTTTACAATAATTTTGTTATTATTGTCAACGAATACAAAGGGAACTCGTTTTTTAAATATGTTACTCATTTTTTTTTATTTTTTGTGCACTTTAAATAAATCCTGTTTAGATATTACCTCCTCCATTTCGTCGTAACTTTCTCTTATCTACTTTTCTTTGGCTAATTTTATCTCCTTTTTGATTCTTCTCTGCAAGTGTTTATATTATGTTTCATTAAATTTTATGAGTCGACGTTGTTCAATTATTTTCAGGATGTCATCTGTCATTAATATATTTTTCTTGACAAGTTTTTTCTATAATCATTGTTTGTAGAGATTTTATTAAATTGGTTTTTAAAATCACTCCATAGTTGTTCTGGATGTTCTAGTTGTTCTTCAATATGTTTTATTCCATTGGTAAATTCTTTTCTATGGTTTTTTAGCTACTAAGTTTTTAAGCTACTAAATTAAACGAATTCTTCTTCTTTGGGTGCCGTCTTCAATGAAGGTTGGCGATAACCTTAGCAAAATCATTTCTGTCCCTGGCTTTTCTTATTAAAGATTGAGAATCTAAACCAGTCCACTCACGAATGTTCTTCAACCAGGATGCCTGCCGTCTACCAGGACCACGTTTTCCTTCTACCTTCCCCTCTATAAGAAGCTGCAGTAGCTGGTATTTCTCATTTCTGTATATGTGTCCCAAATATGAGGTTTTCCGTGTTTTCAATATTTTTAAGAGTTCTCTGTCGGTACCCATCTTGTGTAGGACCTGCTCGTTGCTCATATGCGCTGTCCAGGGGACTTTCAGCATCCTTCGAAATAGCCACATTTCAAAACTTTCCAAACGCCTTAGTGAGTTGATTTTGAAGGTCCAGGCCTCCATTCCATATAATAAGGTGCTGTAAACGTAACATTTCAGCATTCGGTATCGGATTTTGAGATTGAGTGTTTGGGACGTAAACATTTGTTTTATTTTTAAAAAGACATTTCTTGCTTGTTCAATTCGCGATTTTATTTCTATGTCTGGATCTATATCTTTCGTTATGCAGCACCCTAGATATCGAAATTTCTCGACATTTTCGATAATGTTACCATTCACGTTTAAAGCCATGGGTGGATGGATGGATGTTTTGGAGACAATCATTGTTTTTGTTTTCTTGACGTTAATGCTGAGGCCGTATTGTTCTCCAGTCGATCTGACGCGATCTTAAACGAATTAAAGTCGATTAAACGAATGTCTGTGTATAAATTTTTGTTTTGTCATAAAATCGACATGTTTTGCATACATCGTGGGCATACTGCCAAAAGTGACCAAGTCATGTTTAGGTAGTTTCGAGAAAATGAAGTGTAAAGTTTTAGAAGTGCCCATAAAATCGAACATGATAACTACACAGTTTTGAAGGTTTTATGTTTCGATGGTTAGTCATCTAGAGGCAATTACTTTAGTTAATAATAAAATAACTCTTATAATACACTACCAAAAATGCAATAAAGATGACTTGGTCGCTTCCGATGTAAGATAAAATTAACCAATATGACTTGGGCATGTCTAACTTGACATGGTAAAACTAACGTAAGAACCGATAAAAATAAAAAAAATGTTTGTAGTATAGATGTTTATTGCTTACGTACAATAAAATTATTCAATATCAATATCGCTATCTGAATCTGATACTGCTGGTTCTGGAACTCTATCAAGCACCTTATTATTCACAGGCAAAGACTTGTACCAATCATGATATTCAGGCGGAATTATGCTACTTGTTCTAAGTTTAAGCACACTGTTTTTCTTCTTTTCCGTTATTGGTAACAACAATTTATATAATGGCTGTAGATCCATCGCCGTTGCTGTTGGTCTTCCTCTTCCAGCTACCCGAAGCACATGAAACTCGGTCTTTGCAGGTCTGTATTTAAATAAAATACATCCTGGATTAGCCTTTTCATACCTCATGCATTTTATTCTTAGCTATTCAACCTTGTTTCCTTTCTCATCTTTGCTTTTATTTTTAATTAAGGTATTTGCTAGAGCTTTTAAGTCAATGAAATCAGAAAATCTTAATTCTTGAACAATATAGGGACTACAACTTTTATTTTTATTGCGATTAGAACGCGAATAAGTCGGAAAATATTTAAAAGGTCATTGTGTGTAAAGATGCATACATTTTTCTTTGCTTTTTCGATTGCAGAATGCATTTGAGTCCACTTCCATGTATGTGTGCCCTTTCTCCAAAAAATTATGTTGGATAACATCAAAATGCATGTGGTGTACAATATACAGAAAGAGAGCAGAAATAAATTAATTTCGGTTCTGTCCACTGCAGCTATCAGAAGAAACACTAATTTTTTTTATAGTAGTTGGAATACTTTTTATCCAGCAGAGTAACGCAGTTCCTATTTCACAACTTCCCCTTTGACCATTTAATTCCGTCCAAGAAAAGCAGTGAGTATTATTGGGTTTCGCAGCTTCATGAATAGTTAAATTGTAGGCACATAACTTCCTTGTATAATATATTTGAGAAACGGCCGAAGTTGAAATATTTAGAACGCTTTGTAGATCAAAAGTTGCACTTATAAAATTAGTATCTGCATTTGCTCTAACCTTGTCATTGGCCTTGAGTTGATTTGCTTTGTCACGTCGCGCAATATGAGCTGTGTAATCTTCATCCGATATTAATTTCTTTTTGTGTTTCTCGCATACTTCACAAAGATCCTTTTTCGGGTGAAAGAAAGATAAATTAAATTCTTTCCCAAATATACGACGATAAGTAATTTCGGAAACGTATGGTTTATTATCTTCTTTGCATTTATTGACGTATAAGTCATTCATCTTGGAAATTGATAAACTTGGATCTAGATACTGTCGCTTTGAAGATTTTCTGCAATAATTGGAGTCCATCGCAGGAAAGCTGGCAATATGTTCTCTTACTATTACTATCATGTCTTCAGATGTTTTGTTAGATGGAACATGATAACCTCTGTTATCTGAAATAAGCTGTATCCACAGGCCCGTGGCTAATGCAAAGAGTTTTAAGAAAGAATACTGTGCACACTTGAATTCTGTGGTCATTCTTCTGGAAATGATATTTCCTAGATGTTTCCTTCTTAGTGCCTGTTTCAGTACGAACCCTTCGATATTTTGGCTTAGTCCACGAAACACTAGATAGAATAAAGTCCTTTTGCCCTTCATAATGTAACTTCCAGAAACTTGCGCATAACTTGTCACGTTCTTCTTCAGAAAAACTGGTTGAACACTGAAATTTACAGTTTTTGCAGTTGACCTTTTTTGGTTTTTTTGGACTTTTTATACCAGTTTTACTTACGTAGGGAATACTTAACGATCTGTTCTGTTTGGCAATATTCTTCTTCCATTTTTCTGGACTGGGTTTTTTCCATCTTGGTTTTTTTACTTATACTTTATCCTCACTACTTTCATCTTCAGTGGCTCAGACTCACTCGTTGTAAATTCAGCATCTACATGCACTTTGATAGGTATTTGATTTTGATTACCACCCGATGAACTGTTATTGAGGCTAATAGTTGGATCTGAAATAAAAGAAGTTATCAATAATCTCTAATCATTTCACTCGTATATTATTTATGTAATACCCCTTTGGCATAACTTGAAATATTTTATTAAAAATAAATCCTAATCAATCAAACACAATAAAAGTAATATCTAACCTATAATGTAATTTTTGGAACATAATATAAATAATTACATACCTGTAATGTTTACTGCAATTTCATTTGTTAAATTTTCTGCACACAAGGAGGCTATGTACTTCCCCCTGGAACACATTTTTTTAATTTCTTTGCGTTAGGAAAATGATTTTGACACAAAATTAAGTATCCTTGTACGTAACGTCTACTTAAGTTAAATTGATTAGAAAAGTTTAATAACAACAACCTACCGAAAAAAAGTGACCAAGTCGCCTTGGTCAGTTTTGGCGGTAGCGAATACCAGTATTATGACTTAAGCATTCTAAGGCATGCCTGAAACTAGGCAACCATATTTATATCACGAGTTGGGCATTTTTTCTGGAAAAGATCTTATAGTTTTAAGTCATTTGGTCAATAAACATCAAAATAAGATTTTTTTGACTTGGTCACTTTTGGCAGTATGCCGACGACATGTCTTCACCATACATTTAATATTAAATTTATATATTAATTTATAAATTAAATAATAAATATTATTATTACAAAAATAACTTTGGAGAGAGTATCTATCATAATTTTTTTTGCTGACAGTCACCACTATAATTATTATATTATTTTTATATTTTAGAAATTTAAAGTTTCCGAAATAATATATATAGTACCACTATGTAACAAGTTGCTAGAAAAGCCATTGAAAGAAAATTGTACATAAAAACGTTTTGAATGGACTGTAGCAGATGAATAGAGCATATCAAAAGATTACAAGAAGCCAAAGTTGTGTAAAAGATACGTGATCTGAAATCTAAAAAGGTAAAACCTTCTGATAGTGCCGGCTGACAAAAATAGAAATCAAATTTATATGGGGAAGTATCTCGATCAATAATGCATATCCATTGTAAGATAAATACTAAAAAGTAGTCACCAGAAATTTTTTATTTTAAATATTTGTTACAGCATAATGTAGAAATACTTTTACGAACTATTGAATTGAGCTAATTTAATATCTAATATTATATTAATTATTAGTAACTTCCTTTCACCCTGCTGTTCTGTTCAGTTCTATTTGGCCCAAAAAAAAATTTATTTCTTATTTTGCAAATTGTTACGCAACGTAACGTTTTGGTGTTCCGTGACTTTATCACCTAATATGAGGTCTTTCACTTGCATACGAGATAAAAAATCCTGATCTTTTTGATAAAAATTAAATAGTTACCTGTAGTACGTTCGGGTACAAATGGGAAGCAAACCTTCATTTGTAGGGTTTTTAAGTCCCATGGTGAATCAACTAAAAGTTTGTGGAATGAAGAAACAGGTTGTAGTGTATTTCGAGCAACAATGTCCTGAAAGTATTTACAAAAATTTCGCAAGTAATACAATTTGAAAATAAAACTACTAAACAGGATAAGAGACGTACTGATAAACTTGCTACAATACCTAAAATTTGGGAAAAATTTATATAAATAGAAAATCTACCAAAATTTTTTAACCCTGATGAAAATGTTACCGTCGACGAGTAATTAGTTGCCTTTAGAGGTCGCTGTCCCTTTAAACCGTACATTCCATGCAAACCAGCGAAATATGGAATACAAATTTGGGCTTTATGTGACATTAAAAGTTTGTATAATTTAATAATTTGTTTAATTAATTTTAAGTATTTTGGTTAAGTAATAAGTTTGTTTAATTAATTTGTTTATGCTCTAAAATTTCAGATCTAAACAGGAAAGGAAGCAGTTGCCGAGCCGGAACGGAATGCGTGTGGTGTGTAACTTGTTTAGTGATTTGAAAGGCCACAATATTACTTGTAACAACTTTTTTACATCATACAATTAAGGAAAACTTTTTCTAAAAAGAAAAAATACAATGCTGGAGACTATAAGAAAGAATAAGCCAGAGCTTCCAGCACCAACTGCGAATAAAGAAGTTCATAGTTCATTTTTTTACTTCACGCAAGATACACTGTTGTTAACGATATTCCTAAAAAGAATAAAAATCTTATTTTTATGAGTACTTTTCATCATAATAAGGCTATTAGTGACAGAAATAATAAGAAGTTTCAAAGTATTGTAGATTACAATTCCAGTAAGAGAGCAGTGGACACTCTAGATTAGCTAGTTGGTACATATACATATATATATATATATATATATATATATATATATATATATATATATATATATATATATATATATATATATATATATATATATATATATATATATATATATAATATGTTTTTTATAATATGATAGACAATATTGCCTACAACGCGTTCGTTTTATGGACATCAATAAATCTCCAATGGAACACTAAAAAACTTACAAAACGACGAATTTTTCTTGAGAAATTGAGAAAAACACTGGAAAAAACTATTTATTCTTTACAGAAAACATTTACCAAGAACTAAGGTCTCACAAGAACTGGTAAAGAGAACACGGACAGAAGCGAAAAGGAAGATGAAAAATCTAGTGAACCATCTATAGACAAACCAATTCCGCCTGCTAAACGAGCATGCTGAAAATTTTGTTCTAAAAACGATAATCAGACTAATATTTTATGTTTTATATGTCATAAACAAATTTGTAAAACCATTATTTTTATTTCTTTTTATTATTGTCGCAGTGGACTTGAATTTAACGGTACAGTAAAGATAAAGGAAAATCTCCTCTTAAAATTAATAATCTAGATCTAAAAATATACGATTTTTAAAATTTTAATAATACGATTTTATTCTAATAACACATGAACCATGCAGGGTCATTAGTGTATTTATTTGGCACTATTAATATGTCTAAATGGGTATACTACCCATATTTACACTTCATCTAATTTACATACCGATGCACTTCATCGGCGTCATAGCCCGTGACGTCACATGATACCAACACCAAATATTTAGGCGGTAGCTGTGTTCTTTTTTAGAATTATTTTGTCGAGTACACTGGCATTACAGCTACTAGACATATTTTATTATATACGCGTAGAAATAATATTTAAAAATTTCTATTAATGTTAACTTAAAGAAATACAAACTATTATGTTTCATTTAATTTGTATAAATGCATTATAAAGCGTTTTTATGAAGAACATTTGTTCGGAACACACTGTTACTGTAATCGAACGAAGATGAAATTTTGGCATAAATTGGTAACACATATTTGACAGTTGCAGTGTTGACACTTTTTGTACCTTATTATTTTGAATTTTAAAGTGAATACCTCTTGTATTATATTTTTACCTATTTAATAAAATCTGTTCTTTTTAGAACAAAATTAGTGTCACTTCAAAAATGTCACGTAAAAATTTAAATAGTCGTTGTAAAGAGATGGTAATACTTTTGCAATAATTATTTGATCTATTTGATTTAAAATGGAGTCAGGATTTTTTTATACTTTGGCAACTATGTCAACTTCTATCTCTGACGTAGATAATGACAGGCATCGGTACGTAAATTAGATGAAGTATTATGTTCCATTGAATTAGAGAGTTGAAAATGATATATTAATAAGTTTCTGTAGATGCGTCGCTTTCTAAGTCTATTTGAAGGTCTGAGTATCTAGGTCTTTTTTTTTCTTTTTTATTTATATTTTATTTTTTCTTCGAGTGCATTTGACTTTAATTTTTCTATCCTTCAGGTAAGGGTATAACATATTAGTTAATAGATGTGTGACCTCTGCTGTTTTATCTATATACATTTTGGCTATCCTTAACGGGTCTGGTGAGTTTTCACAGTTTTCAAAAAAGTCTAATAACTGTTCGTAATTTATAGGGTAGTTGTAGTTTGGATTGTCAAATATAGTTTTATAGTATCTTAGCATTTCTTCTAGTGTTTTTAATGGTTTGACATTTTGACCTGATTTTAATTTTTTCTCTTTATTTTTTGGTGTAATAAAAGTAGATGTAGATGTAGTAACTAGTGGAGAGCTTTGGAAGATTGTGCGTTTGTTTTGTGTTGTGCCTGTTTTTATATGCGTTGCCTTATTTTCTAGATCTATTTTTGGAAATAGAAATGTTTGTAACGTAATACAGGTCTTATGTTTGTTTTATTTTTTTGTAGCGTTTTGTATTTATGGTCTATATAATAATATAAATTCTGTTTAAAATTTTGAAGTGCTCCCCTGGTTGTTTATCTCGTCAGTACGCATAAAAATTACCAAGAAATCCGTGTTTGTCTTTTACAAAGAAATTTTAAAACGATCAATATGTTATGACGTCTTAAATTAAGATTCTTAACTACATAATAACGCTGAGAATATTTTTTTGACTTAGTTTACATTTCGTACGTGATATTTCTACCCAATCTAAAAGTAGAATATTTTAGTTTTGTATACATTCAAATCCCATAATTTTCTGTTACATGGTCAGGTAAAAATATAGGTGTTTTTGGTCGTTGAAAACGATTTGTTTACATAAGAGTCTCCAAATATTCCGGTTGAATAAAAGAGTTTTTGTTCGTCGTTTTGAGACTCGTTCGTCGCTTAGAACGAGGTCAAGAGGATTGTTTGTTTAAGTTTGTAGGCACAACTAGCTGCGAGACGAGAAAGGGAAGGTTTGGCGTTGATTTGTAAAACCGAACCCAGAGTCAGTCAAGCTAGAGCATTTAGACGTGTAGAACGTTGGAAAGATTTTGTCACGAGTCGATTCATTTATTTTGTGTTATGTCTTAAGACCGGTTAAGGTTATAATACTCTTTGCCTTAACGGCATCTTTAACAGAGTATCAATCGAAAGATTTTTGTAGTGTACCAAAAACTAATGGAATTTTTGAGGATTAATATATAGGATGTCCCCATCAGTCTTGTTTGGTTTGCCAGCTTGATTATTCGGCCCAGTTTACGTCTTAGATCGTCGTTCCTGAGTATGGAAATGGTTTCCTTTTGTTCCAGTTTTGAGAATATGTCCACATAGATACTCCAGAGATGTAACAAGTTTTTTGTTTGGTGCAATATGTGAAATAAGGTAACATTAAATATATTAATTTTTCCAAGTAAAATAGACATTATTTTTAATAATTGCTTTCATTATTAAAAATTTGTAATAATTAAAGTTTTATATTATGTTAGAGTCGTAGCTAAAAATGTCATAATTTATTCTGTCTTAAAATGTTATATTGACATATGATATATTGGCTCTAATCCATTGTTGTTGTAAAACAATTTTCATTTGATTATTATATAGAAAAGATATTTCATATATAAGCTTAAATTTTATGAAGTTTTTTATTAACAAGGATTTCCTTAATTTTTGATAATCTAATTTAGCCATATTATAACCTAGGAACCATTTACCAAAATTTTTGTAGCAATCTCCTTTTGTAAACTGATAAACACGTAAGTTTTTGTTAATTTGTATTATGTTATATAGTATGCTTCTTGTGTAACATGTATTTTTGATAACTGTTTGTTTGAGACAAAAATAAACGTTTGATTTGTTTCTGTGATCAATTTTGTGTTTTAATTTAGAAAATTCTTCTAAGCCTTGTATGTATTTTTGATTATAAGGAAGAAGAAATTTTCTTTCTCTCAGCAGGAAGTTTTCTTCGAAACGGCGTCCAAATAGAAATCGCTAGAGGTAACCTTGTCTGCAATATCTTATTTCGTATTTAATCCAGGATGTTTATGTAAGTATCCCTTTGTTTTCATTTTGTAGATACCCCAATCTGACCCATTTATTTTCAACTTATCCACGACCCAGCTCTCCAACAACCTCCTGATTTATTTAGCGTATGGCTACATCACAGGTAATATATATACATATAATATAAATTGTATAAATTACAAACAACAGTAAATACAAAAATATTATTCTACAAACAAGCATCTAGATTATAAATATATTAGATTGACTCTTTTGTAGCAGCCAGGAAATCTGAAGGGTTGCCGTTATAGGATCTAATCGGGCATTCCTCTACCATGTGTTTTACTGTTTGCCTTTCGGCGCCGCAGTCGCAATTTGGTGATTGTATTTTTCCCCATCTATGAAGTGAGTCGGAACATCTGCCACAGTTCGTCCTTATTCTATTGAGTGTGGTCCAAATTCGTCTTGGTTGGTTGAAGCCCTCAGGTTTGCTTGTAATACATGGCATGTTCCAGTTAGCTGCTGCCGCGTTATTCTCCCATTGTTCGCTCCACCGTTCAGTTACATTAAAGTTTTGATCTACTATCCTTTTTGCTGTTTTTAGAGCTTGAACGAAGCCTATTTATGTCTCTGGCGGAAGTTCCGGCATGGGAGCGGAGCTCAGGATCAGTATTGATTTTTGTAAATTCTTTGACTAGTGCATGTTCCCGGCGGATGGGTGGTGGAGCTATATGACTCAAAGCTGGTAACCAGTAAGTAGGCATGGCCTTGATTGTGCCCGATATAGTTCGTATGACTTGGTTGAGTTGGACATCAACACGGTGAGTATGTGGACTGTTTATCCATACTGGTGCACAGTATTCCGCTACGGGGTATACCAGTCCTAATGCTGTCGATCTAAGTGTGGGTGCTGAGGAGACCCATGTAGTTTCCCCCTGAGTGCCGTAGGCACTAGTTTCGATTATTTTATTTGGCCTATCTCTACCCCCATGTTCTTACTCTGAAGTAAGCAAAATAGTTCGTTACAATATTTATTTTATTTTAATATTTTGCTATTAATATTAAGGTTAATTATTAAAATTATTTGTTCTTCAAATATAATAGCAAGCTCAGGATTTTTAACATACAGGAGAGTCTTAATCATTGGCTAACTAAACAGTTTTAATTAAAATTTGTTTTGCAAAAAATGTTTCGCAAGCAGTTGTTTTAACTCTTTTTTATTTTATCACTTTTCCTACTTCTTTTTAATTGTTGCACGCGACTGCTTCCAGAAAAATATAATATTTTTATTTCGGTTTACATGTAACGTTGTGGAAAAAGTACTTGTTCAACGAAAACATGTGCTTTTAGGTTGATGTAGTTACAGGAAGTAAAAGCAGTATATTTGATATAAAGCACACATAGTTTTAACTTAAAAGTAGCTTTCGTAGTAAATTTGATGTAGAATTATGTGTTTAAAGAAGCGTATTTAGTGTTTGATGTTCTAAAGCTGCAGCGTGTTTCTAATTTACATCTGTCAACAAGTTAATTTACCAGATGCTTGTTTTAATTTCCCGTACCAGAGTCTCGCTATAAACTAATGTCATAGGTGGTGTATTTTGCTCTCTCATAATTAGGTTTTAGTATTCTACGAGGTAATTATAATATTATCAATATTGTTTAAATAGAGAGAAAATATGTGAGTTATTATAGGCTATATTCATTACACCATGAAAGTTCACTAAGTAGCTCTAATTAATATTGCATTTAAACGAAAGAAAAATATTTTCACGTGGTACGCACAAATCACTTACCTTCGAATGGTGTTCTGTAGGACTTACGTAATTTACTTATAGTTGAGGAGAGACTCTGCACAACTTTCTTGTTTATTTGCAAAATAAGTGCTAGATACTTCCATCAAAAAGCTCGTTGCGCACGGTACCGACATGTCAATATCACCGAAGTTAAAGCTGAAACTGCTGCGTAGTATCTTCTCGTGAATCTCAAGTTTACTAACTGTGCATTAGGGTGGAACGAAAAACTTTTTTTCTTTCAGTAAATGTAATTTGGCGTAATTGTTAACAAAAAAAGTGGCAAAAGTTGCTTGCCCGATTTTAATATTTTGGGATTCCTCAAGGTCTTTAAATTTCCGATAAAGTTGTCATAATAAAGATATTAATAAAATAATAGCATTTTTAAGCTGTATAGCGGAAAAAAGATACATTTTGTCACTCAAAACAATATATTTAAACAAATTTGCTCTTCTACCAGGACTTCTGGTTCCTCAGATATGTATTTTTGCAAAACTTACTTGTTAATTTCTGAAGTGGCCCGCCACTGGTAGCGGGCCATCGCGCGATCTGCGCTGAACATGTCACAACTTGTATCAACTTGTTCAAGTGTTTTGCGGTTACTATTACGACTGCCAGGCTTAGGTTGTGTGTGAAATATTAACGTTATCGTAGGTGGGAAAACAATAATGGCAACTAGAAGTAAAGGCAGGTGTATTGTTTTTGGACATCCAAAATTATTGAATGATAGAATGTTGCCAACATTTAACGATGTTATGTGTCATTATTTGTTTGAACAGCATGATTTAAAGGAAAAATATGCCGAAAAGAATCCTTCTGTTAGTGGCATTTTAAAACAAACGGTGAAAAAAATTGAAGAAAATCGGCTTAAAGCTTTAATTCCTGCAGTGAGTAAAAATCAAATATGGGACAAAATCATGACGTTTCACCAACGTTACAAACTTATTCAGAGAGATTTAAAAAGCAGAAAGAATACTCAGACGATTAAACTTAAATTAAAGTCGTTTGAAGAAGAGGCCAGAAGTTATTTAATATAGATTCTTGCAAGTGTGAGTTTCACACATGTACGAGTATGTAAGTGTAAAAAATCACAAAAATTACCCCAAAGAAAACAAGTCTTTCTTGCTGACCAAAGAACTAAGAGAGTAATGGCTACTGGAGCAGTAGGCATAAAAGTTATTACAAAGATTGCAAAAAATCAGACCAATAAAACTTAATATTGTTCTAAAGCTATTTTCTTGTGGCATTTTAAAGTAGTTACTATTTAAATGGGAATAAGCCAGAATTAAAGGTTAAAGTACGTTTATTGACGTTTCAGTTTCCACTTCCGAAATCGTTCCCAAAATACAAACATTAGTTGATACAAACATAAGTCAAACTTGTTCCTTTAAGAAAGAAGACTCAAAACCTGGCTGAGCTATTTAGATGTACAGGAAAACTTTTTTGGATTCAATTTTAGTAGTGAAGACAGTGAAGAAGCCGACGTTGAATTTGATAGCAGTTTTATTTTTTCACGTGAGTTTATCATCGATTTTACCAAACCATTTGTAAAAACATTGATATTGATTTTATTGTTTAGGTGAATCAAAATCAAACACGACGATCAAATCAAGAAGAAATCTAAAATTGGAATCAGATCCTCTGCCCTTATTAAAGAACAGAAAAACGATATTCCTGGTAAAGGATTATATTTAAGTCCAGATGATGTCTCAACTAAGTTTTTTTACTATTTTTTTTTGAAGCATCTACCTAAGTAAAATGAGAGCTTCTTTTTAGACAAACTAAATTTGCAAAATAAAAGTTTATCGCAAATAAGAGTAAAGTCACCATCTGTGGCACTTGCATGTGATAGGAAAGGAGTGTCAGATCGTGTAGCAACTATAATAGTTAATGCTGTTTTGGAAGACACGGGTATTATTTCAAAAGAAAATGCCACAATGACAGTAGACAGAATGAAAATTAAAAGAGCCCAAACATCACAACGAGAACTTTGTATGGCCAAAACCACAGAAAACCTGGTATTTTAGGGTTATTCTTTGACGGCATATTGGATCAAACACTAATTTATGAAACAACTGCAAATAAATGCCGGTGTATTACAGAAGAATTATCTCTTGTTAGTAAACCAGGTTTTCAATATATAGGACACGTTGTTCCGGAATGTGTTTCAGCATCAAATATCAAGGCATCAATTATCCTTTTTAAGCCCAGATTTTAATTTGAATGGCTTAATTGCAGTTGCATCAGACGATACGGTAGTAAATACTAGAGCAAAATACTAGAGGGTAATTCGTATGTTAGAGAAAGTACTACATCGTCATATGCAGTGGCTTATTTGCTTATTTCACTTAAATGAGCTTCCCCTGCGACATCTGTTTAAAGAAGTTGATGGCGAAACTTCAGGTCCTTGCTGACACAAAGGTTCCATTGAGAAAAAACTGGAATCCTGCGAAAATCTTCCAGTAAAAAAGTATAAAAGAATAATCAGATCTACCACAGCTGGATCTTAATGGGTCTGAGTTTACCATTGATTAACATTATTTGTTGGACATACTGCAATCAGTTGAAACTGGAAATGTATCTGCTTTCTAGGCCTCAAGAAATCCAGGGGAAACTATTACATGCTAGATGGCTTACAACAGATAACCGAATTTATGAAAATCTTTATCTATTGCAACTTATATATCCAAAGTCTATGCTCCCTTTTGGTTTAGAGTGAAACTTCGACCATCATGTGTTGACAGATCAAGACACTTATCCCAGTTAATTAAATCATGTAGCACACTACCTAAAATGGTTTAAAAAATTATATATCCCGTTATCCAACGTAATGCATTTTTCGTCCTTCCGAAGAATATATTGTTGTCAATGCTTACGGATGAAGAGCTGAAATACGATAGATACATAGATAGATAGATAGATAGATAGATAGATAGATAGACAGATAGATAGATAGATAGATAGATAGATAGATAGATAGATAGATAGATAGATAGATAGATAGATAGATAGATAGATAGATAGATAGATAGATAGATAGATAGATAGATAGATAGATAGATAGATAGATAGATAGATAGATAGATAGATAGATAGATAGATAGATAGATAGATAGATAGATAGATAGATAGATAGATAGATAGATAGATAGATAGATAGATAGATAGATAGATAGATAGATAGATAGATAGATAGATAGATAGATAGATAGATAGATAGATAGATAGATAGATAGATAGATAGATAGATAGATAGATAGATAGATAGATAGATAGATAGATAGATAGATAGATAGATAGATAGATAGATAGATAGATAGATAGATAGATAGATAGATAGATAGATAGATAGATAGATAGATAGATAGATAGATAGATAGATAGATAGATAGATAGATAGATAGATAGATAGATAGATAGATAGATAGATAGATAGATAGATAGATAGATAGATAGATAGATAGATAGATAGATAGATAGATAGATAGATAGATAGATAGATAGATAGATAGATAGATAGATAGATAGATAGATAGATAGATAGATAGATAGATAGATAGATAGATAGATAGATAGATAGATAGATAGATAGATAGATAGATAGATAGATAGATAGATAGATAGATAGATAGATAGATAGATAGATAGATAGATAGATAGATAGATAGATAGATAGATAGATAGATAGATAGATAGATAGATAGATAGATAGATAGATAGATAGATAGATAGATAGATAGATAGATAGATAGATAGATAGATAGATAGATAGATAGATAGATAGATAGATAGATAGATAGATAGATAGATAGATAGATAGATAGATAGATAGATAGATAGATAGATAGATAGATAGATAGATAGATAGATAGATAGATAGATAGATAGATAGATAGATAGATAGATAGATAGATAGATAGATAGATAGATAGATAGATAGATAGATAGATAGATAGATAGATAGATAGATAGATAGATAGATAGATAGATAGATAGATAGATAGATAGATAGATAGATAGATAGATAGATAGATAGATAGATAGATAGATAGATAGATAGATAGATAGATAGATAGATAGATAGATAGATAGATAGATAGATAGATAGATAGATAGATAGATAGATAGATAGATAGATAGATAGATAGATAGATAGATAGATAGATAGATAGATAGATAGATAGATAGATAGATAGATAGATAGATAGATAGATAGATAGATAGATAGATAGATAGATAGATAGATAGATAGATAGATAGATAGATAGATAGATAGATAGATAGATAGATAGATAGATAGATAGATAGATAGATAGATAGATAGATAGATAGATAGATAGATAGATAGATAGATAGATAGATAGATAGATAGATAGATAGATAGATAGATAGATAGATAGATAGATAGATAGATAGATAGATAGATAGATAGATAGATAGATAGATAGATAGATAGATAGATAGATAGATAGATAGATAGATAGATAGATAGATAGATAGATAGATAGATAGATAGATAGATAGATAGATAGATAGATAGATAGATAGATAGATAGATAGATAGATAGATAGATAGATAGATAGATAGATAGATAGATAGATAGATAGATAGATAGATAGATAGATAGATAGATAGATAGATAGATAGATAGATAGATAGATAGATAGATAGATAGATAGATAGATAGATAGATAGATAGATAGATAGATAGATAGATAGATAGATAGATAGATAGATAGATAGATAGATAGATAGATAGATAGATAGATAGATAGATAGATAGATAGATAGATAGATAGATAGATAGATAGAT